>UELX01006340.1:0-11139 GCA_900480035.1 Eupelmus urozonus | reverse complement strand
ACTGTGAAGAATTAGACATCCACTAGCCTAGTTTTAGACACTTGGCCAATTTTATTGGTGAAATTTCTACCAGGGTAAGTCTGGCAATAATCTAGCAATAGTCTCAGTAGTCTGCTTATATTCTGGTTATAATGCCTGGATATTATGCCAAACTTATTGCCAGATTTATTTTTTAATCCGTTTTTGAAAAATAGAATAACTTTTAAAATAACCCTGGTAAAAATTTACCTATTCAAAATGGTTATAGGCTAATAAACAGCATTGAACCCATTTTTACTAGGGATTAACTAGCCATTAAATGGAATCATTTCTGCTAGGGAAATGTCAATAAAGTTAATTGTAATTTAAAACATGTATTTCAAATTGCTTATATTGATATTTTATAACTTAATTTTAATCAAGCGTTATGCAAATAACTCTATTAGTCCGACACTATACTATAGTATTATTAGTCGCTATCTTTAATGGAAAACAAATAGAATATCAGTGTTTATATCTTAAAATTGGTAAAATAGATTAGAGATTTAGGTTATTTATTTTATTTTTATTTAAAACTATTTTGTAGTATCATAAAACTTTCTTAGTAAGAAAGCTATAGTACATTATACTTGCTTCTTACTCTAAGACAGCAAAGTCACTAACTCACACTAAGAAACAATCGACTTTATTTCCAAGGTGCATGTAATACAATATTCCTGCAGTAACTGTGGTCACTAATTTTATTCTACATTTTTAATAAATTTATTTATAATATTATTAAATTGTGAATAGAATTCCCACTTTTTCCAGGGGATCTTTATTTTTCTGCTAGGTTGGACAGAATAGAATGGGCTATTATTTTTCAAGGAAAATAAAATTACTTTATTTTTCTCCTAACAGGAAAACGAAGTTATTTTCGATTAGAAAGTTATCGTACGAGTTTTTGTAGAAATATGCAACTTTATATCCCCTCTTCAGGACAGTAAGAGGCTATTTTTGTTAAAGTAGGAATAAAAGATTTTATTTGGTTTTCTAATAATTTGAATCATTTTCTTGTCGCAGCTAATATTCTTGATTTAATCTAGAAACAAATATAAAGAAAAAGAAAAAGTATTCCTAAGAATTTGGAATCTCCTTCATTTCTCTTAATATAGGTAAAAACACTACTTTTTTTCTAATAACTTTGGAGAATAAAAGATCACGTTGTGCGTTTTGTGTAGGCTAACAAAGTAGCTATATTAGATAAATCTGAAATAAATAATATTGCTTACTTTCAATATTTTATTTTAATATATACTAAATGCAATCTATAGTAATAAGAATGTATCGATTTTACTATACTGTAATCACATATCATTAAAAATAACAAAAAATGCGCAATATTTTATGAATTCCAAAAAGTACATCGCACGTCAAAAGCTCCAAACAATTACAACTTGTATAAAAAAATCTCCCACGTTACTTGCCAGTTCTTAAAAAAAGCATTCGCGGCTCGTTTCAATGCGCGCCACGCCGCAAAGAAAAGCCCTCAGTCTTCTCCAGCCCAGCAGGCAAAGTTCTCTCAAATTTCCTCATTCCGCAGAGCTTCCTATTTACAGCAATGTGGCAAAAGTAACCGCACGTACAGCAGGCTTCTCATAGTTGAGCAACACCTTGGCGCTCCGAGCACTCGGCAAGTTTTCGGCTAGCGTAATTCTCTTTTAAGATATTGAAATTACGCGGCGGTGGCGTCGACGACGCAAATCTCCGGGGAGTACGCAGCTGCTCGATGCAAATCGAGTTTGCGTCGGGCGGCTGCGAGTTCGGCTTACACAATCGATTCGGGGAGCTAGCTGGAGAATTCTGCGCGCGGTGTTGTTGTTGCGCTAGCAGCAGGTATATGGTTATATCCCCATTGCGAGACTCGCTCGATCGTCGCCTGCACCGCACGCGCGCGCGTATATAGCAGAGGTGTATCGCTCTGTGTATGCCCTATCCTGTATGTGCCCTTCTCAAAACAATTCGCGCGTCCCGCTAGCGCTGAAAGCGCCGAGGATTGTTTTATAGGGAAGTTTATTGAGAGTTTATTGAAAAGCGTTTATGTTTTATGGGGCTCTCGACGTTCTTTTTTCGACGAAAGAGGTAAGAGTAATTTTGTAGACTGCGCTGTGGAGGTGCGTTTTTTTGTGTCAAACTTTTTTTATGTCTATGGAGATGGAAGGGTTATAGTTTGTTTTATGTATACGTAGAAATTGTAGTTTATTTTACACAAATATTTTTGCATTTTTTTGATGCATTGTAAACAATAAATTTATTAAAATTTCAATTTTCTTTTTTCATGTTTAGTTCTTTTAAAAGCCTTTAACTTTTTAGATTATTTTCATATAAATTTAATTAAAGTAAATTTCGATTAAATGGTAAAAGATTTTAATTAATAATTTGAAAAGATAATAACTCTATTCATCACAATTTAATTTTTAATGTTTTGTATTAAAAAAAAGCTCTGGTCCGCTTAATCAAAATATTTTTTATAATTATATCAATTATATAAGCTAGCTCTAACTGATTCTTGTAAGATTAAGACATTATTATTAAAAATACGTCATTCTAATCCAAACAAACACATTAACAATTTCTTTCAGTATAACAAAACGCTTTACCGTGCTCCTTAGAAATACAGTACAACCGTCTCGTCTAATTTTACTACATTTCCGGCTGTTCACACTCAAAGCAAAACCGAGTATATTACTACATTCAACGAAATCCATACGACTTGTATCTCAGACAAAGCATTCCAACCCGCTTAAGAACCCCCTCCCTCCTTCCTATCCTTAATGAAAGCTTCACGCGCGATTCTCATTATATTGGGCCGCGGGGGTGGCTATCGCATGACAAAGCCCTTCCAGCCGCCGGCCCGTAAAACCTTTGATTTAGCCGCGCATCTCCTCGGCGAAAGCCGACTCGCATTTATTTATCGTCAAAGCGTCGCAGCGGCGGCGGCGGCGGCGGCGGGCCACTTGCAGAGTGGCAGCCACTCTCGGGTAACTGATAAACTTGCCTCCGTTAATAATACAAGAACGCGAGGCGTCTCGGCTGCGCACGTCTCGAGCAACCCGAATACTTATCTCTCTTCGTCTTTGTCGGAGCGAATTGTCTGCAGCGCCAAAGCTTCTCCCCCACGTGTCCGGCCATCTGTATATGTACGAGGACTTCACCTTCGCGCTTTTCTCGCAAGTGTGTGAATGTATAAGTGCATCTGTGCGCGTGCTTCTGCGTATACGTATACCTTAATTCAAAGGCGCCTGCGTCGTTTGTCTGTATTATACGAATTAATTTCTGCGTCAGTGAGCGGCTGCATATTTCAAGGTGTGGGTAAGCCGCGTGTATGTATATTCTTGAGCGACATGTATAGGAGAGTGCATATATGTAAAGTGCAGTAGTGCATAAGGCATGTAGACATATGCGGTGGCCGCGGTTTCGGCCTGCTGATGTGTCTGTGCGCGCGCGCGCGCAAATTAATGCAGGCGTGTGTACGTTGGTATTTGGCGAAACATGCCGGATATGATTTCCAGAGATATTCGTCTGGCTGTGTTGTAGATATACGCTGGCTTGCGGTTCTCAAATCATTTTTCACTTGAGGAGAGTGTGCTTTGGGCTATTGGCTGGAATTAAAATCTCTTCTACGTTGGCGCTTTTTTTTCTGTTCGCGTTTTGTAAATGTTCGGAAACTTTAGTGCGAATCTGTTTTTTTGTTATAATATATATTGCGTCGTGTTTCGCGACGTATAATGTAATAACTGGTCTAGACTCCCGTTATAAACTATTTTATAACTAAAAGTTCTAAAATACTTTTATGCCACTCTAACCTCAAAATCATAACTTTAAGATGATTTTCGACTCTCGAGGCATAAAATACGGTTCGATACTGGTGCGTAAGGTGATTTTTGCCTCGTGCGACTTTTCACCCTCGCTGTGCTCGGGCGAAAAACGTCTCACGAGGCAAATAACCACCTTCCACACCCGTATCGAAATGTACTATAACTAATGGTATAACGGCTCCGCTCCGCTAGCGATAAGTAGAATAAGACCAGCTCGGCGAGACATGTTTATATAATGCTTTAAATAGCATAAGCAGCTTATACATTAGAAACAAAATCTGAATTTCATATGAGCTTCATTATTCAGTCGACGAGTTCCCAATACGCAATTATTTTCCAAGCCTAGAAAACAGTTCGCGCCCACTTGAAATGCAAAATTATCGAACTCGTAACAAAACGCAGCATGTATTCGCAACGTTGAGCCGATTGTTCGCATGAATTTTCCGACTTGAACCGCAACAAGCTGCAAAATTCATCATAGCCGAGCTCTATAAGCGCGCTCGGTGAACATCCTCTGTCAGCGCGGAGTGGCTATATACAGCCCGGTGCTGCAGCAGCCACCTGCGAAATTTCTCATGCGGCAAGTCAGTGACCGCGCGGCTTGAAATTATAAGCCTCTGGCCAGGGGCTCCTCCGTGGCCGCGCAATCGACTTGGCAAATAAAGTTTTCCATAATTAGACGACGGCCCGGCTCGCGGCGGCTTTTAGCCTCCTAATAAGTCATGCATTATTTAAGAGGCTCGCGCGGAACTCGGGCGAAAGTTGCCGTCACGCGGACGACGTCGTATCACCCACGGCTGACGGATGCGCCGAGTATTATGCGCGATGCGCGGCTTATTAACGCCGAGCCTCGAGAATTAGCTGAATTTTAAAGGCGAGCTAGAAAGAGAGGGAGAATTGATTGTGCGCCGCTTGCGACACTTGATATTGTAATTGCGCGGTTGGGAGTTGAGAGAAGTGGCCGAGTGCGGATGCTGGTTAAACGGATGCTCGTTTTTGCGGGTTGAATTGGGTGGACTGAGGAAAGCTGGGGATAAAGTTTGACGGCTGTATTAATGGGGAAAGACTGGTTTTTTAAATAATTTTATATTTTTTTTTTTGATAAATTGTTCACCTTTGTTTTACTAAATTTTCACTTAATAAAACTTAATAGTTTTCTTTAAAATTTTTCTTATGTTATTTAGATTGTTATCGTTGAATTAATTGTAAAGTTTGAATTTTGAAATGTCTATCGACATTTCAGTCATTGACAAATGTCACCAGAAGTTTTGCTTTTAAAATTGGAAATTGCAAGATCGCAAGTAACTTTTAGACAACTTTTTAATTTCTACTTCAATTTTTAAAAAATTCGAAAGAGTAAAAAGCAATTTTCAAACCTAAAATAAAAAAATCCTTTTTGTGAGTAACATTAGTATCGCTAAGTTTATGACATTGCGTTAAATATTATTAACTGAAAATTAATTCTTTTAGCACACTCAACAATATATTTAAAAAAAATTATCACTCATATTTTTAAAACGAATTTCATATTTGCATCAGTAAACGTGGCAATTAATGGATTGCAATGTGTGGAAATCTAATGTTCGTAAAGTAGAAGTAATTATAGAGTAGAACTCGAGCAACCGCAATCTCCAAAACAGGCGTGTATGTGAGAGCCGAGGTGCGCATGTCACAGATGAGGATTCACCGAGCGTATTGGTTATATATCTAGATTGTGCAGCTTTAAACATTGAGCAGAATTTATTGTAAATAAAATAATAAGATTCGAATATCGATAATATATAAAAATAAAAATTATACTTATATAAAAATCTTACGAGCTTCGAATGTCGATAATCTTCAGACGTCTGAGTTGTTCTATTTTAGAAAAATGTAAATAAATAAAAAATGAATATCGGCGCGCGTTTATTTTGCTTCATGAGAAATTGAAATGTAATCTGCTTAATTTTAAATTCTGATATGGTATAGTTTATTTTACCGAATGACTTACAGAAAAGCTTTCATATACTAGTTAAAAAAAATAAAAGTTTTTTTTTGCAATCAACCATTTTCAAAATCCGCAACAATTATTAAAACGTTCTAAAAATAGAAAGTCATTCTGCAAAAAGCTTACGGCAGACCGAAAACTTTAAAAAGCACGCTCCCCAGCCGTGGCAACTCGGCGCATAATTCACGGGCTCTGAAAAAGAGCGCAACTTCCGCAGATAAACAACAATTTATGCCTCCCATCTCAGTAGCGAATAGTTCCTCTGGTAACACCAAATTTTCCAAAAGTACCATCCACTCCCCGTTTTTTCCTATCCCCGTCCGAAACGCCCAGCTCCGCCTACCTCTCCGCACCGCTGCAGCAAAGCAGCGCAGCATAACGACGCTCTTTCCTCGTCTCCACGCGCGTCTACGCAAAATCACACGGCGCGCCGAAAAAGTTTTATCGAATGCGGTGCCGTTCCGGCTGCAGCAGCCGCAAAACTCAATTATCTCCTTCCCCGGCGCGTAACGGGGCCGTGCAACAAAAGTGGATCGGAGACGGCGGAGGTGTCGGCTGCGCCCCGAACTTTCGGCCCTCGCCGCCGCCGCTGCCGCGTATAAACTATGCTAAACAGATTTCGCCGCCGGATACATGGCTCCCACATTAAACGTTAACGAGCTACAGCGCCAAGAGGGGCCGACGAGCTTGGGCTATCGAAAATGATCAGGGCAGGCTCGCAGCAGCCGATCGGCCTGCGCCGACGGGGCTGCCATGGAGAATTTCGATTGCCGAGGGCTGAGCTTGCGTTGGGGCTATTTTCGTTAGAAGAGAAGGGTAATGTGCTGAAGGATTAGCTGCAAGTATTTTTGTAGCTTGTGTAATGAACGAGGTGGTTATTAGGTGAGCGCTAAGGGTAGATATTATGATAATTTTTTTTTTTTTTTTGATAAAATTTATTGATTTTGTATAAAATTTTTTGCAATTATTTTTCAAGTTTTTACTGAGAAGCTCATATGAAACAGTGTTTAGTTTGTCTGGCAGTTAATTTCAGATACCGCAATTTTTATTTTATCTACTTACGTTTTCAAAAATTCAGAAAAGTCATTTCCATAATATTACTCTATAATACATAAACAAGTTAATTTTCCTAATTTTTTCCCAAAATAAGCTAGCAAAACTTTAACTAACTAACGCACATGTGGACCGTGAAAAGTGGTTAAGTCTGTAGGGCGCGCTGCTACTCTCTCCCACCCTCACACTCACTCTCGCTCCGTGACTTCGCTCCGGGCACAGGATTTTCGGCAAACTTGTTTTGGAAATTACGCGGGACTCTTCTTGTAAGTGTTACAGGATTAAAAGTTGGCGCTGAAGCAACATTTTACCTTTGTACTCCATAATTTCCGAGTGCGTTTAAAATTATTAGTTAACTTTCCTGAAACTCGCAGTTTTCCGCGGAGCTGCAAGTGTAATAAACAAATTTAACGCGATTAAGCGTTTCCTCTTCCGCGAAAGCAGGCCCCGACATTTGCTTAAAACAATTGGAGCGAAAATCTCCAGGAGCCGCTGTCCGGCCATCAAAATACAAATCTCCGCCCGAGCGCGACGGAGAGCTCTAAAGCATATCTTCATCCGGCGTCATACATATCCCAGCGCTCAAATTTAACAAAGCTCTCACTGTGCCCTCTCTACGTTCTCCAGCGCGAAATGACCCATATGCAGGGAGCCCAGCGCACAGCCGCATATACATAGAGAGCGCCGAGCGAACAGGTAATAATGGATGCGTAATCTTTATGACGCTCGGCCGAGACTCGGTCCTTTGCCTTCGTGAAATATTTAGACGGTCGCGATCTATCCTAGTGAGTTACAGGCGCCCGCTGCTACTGTGCCCTATTAATTGGAAATTGCCTCTCTCTCTCTCTCTCTCTCTCGGCTGCGCTCTGCGAGAGGAGGATAGAGCAGGTATGTATCGCGCTTGATTGAGTTCGAGAATGGGGTGCTAGCTGCGAACGTTGGGCTGAGGGAGGGAGGATTGGTGATGGAGCGTGCTTTTGGTGAAAATATAGGTGGACTGGAAAATTTATTTATTATGCTGGGTGAGCTGATAGTGTTTTTGATAGTAGTCGGGTAAGTTTCAAAACGATGATTTGATATGGCGATGCGAGTAGTAACAGTTCGATTATAGTATGTTACATTCTTACACCAAGGTATCATCAGACTGTCTTTTTTATTGTTAGAAAATTTAAAAAAGAAAGTGTGAACTTTATCAAGTTTTATCGAAATTAATACGTAATTTATTAAATTTATTTTTAATAAAAATGAAGACTTTTCTGTCAAGCAAGACACACATTAAAATTTAGTTCTCACTTCCTTTTAAGTAAGGATTATTTTTGTTAGGATTTAATTCATCTACTTACACATAAAGAATATCACAGAAATCTTGGCATCTTACCTGAAAATACAAAATTCAAAATGTTAAAGCATTTAAAACATTAGTTTGATGTTATAAAAAATAATATTCATGTTCTTATATCTAAAAAGTTGGCACGATTTATGAAGACATAATATTCAAATGTTTTTTAATCAAAGACACGCGGATAAGAAAATTGATTTTCAAATCCATATATTCCTCTGAGTTACTAATGCGCCGTATTTTAAATGAAGAGCACGTTCCAGTCCGCGAGGAACATTATTTCTCTCACTTGCAGTCGGGGGCGAGGACAGAAAAATTCTATCGAGAATAAAGCCCGGGCAAAGTTTGATCATAAGAAGGGGAACTTCGATAAAGAGCTTAATTTACACACCCCGACCTCTTCCCCCTCCAACTCGCCTCACCTCTTTCCAAATTGATCCGTGTGAGCTTTAAATAACTTATTGGACAATCATTCGAAACTTCCTTGTAATCCATTTCAGAATTGCAAATCCGATAGTCCTCGAAAACCTCCCCCCCCTCCTCCCCTCCCCGATCATATCAGGAACTTCTCGAAGATAATGGAGTGTTTGCAATTACGAAGGAAAAAAAAATCGAAGAGCGCAGCCCGCGTCTCGTCGGAAAGAAAAGAGAATCCCTCGCGAATCCCGAGCAAAGTAAGTTTCCCCCGTGATGATGAGAAATTTGCAAGTTTCTCTCTTTCCATCTCCCGTTCGCGAAGAAGAGATCCGAACAAAAGTTTCGCCGTTGACGTCTTCTCGTTCTCGAGATAAATCTTACCCGAACGCGCAACAATTCAAGTCACCGTCGCCACGCGTAACGACGGTGAATTCCATTTTTTTTTTCACCGGCGAAAAAGCATAGAGGGCTCGGCTAGGCTGGCATCGTTACCATCGACGAGCAGCGCAGAGCCCAAAAGAATAAACAAGACCAACAGTCGATTTTTTCTGCATGAATGGGTAATAGGATGTATTTTTATAGCGGGCCTTTGCAAAATCGCTGATGGTCGATGCAACTAGAGCGAAATAATTTAACGCTCCTTTCTGTTATTCATTGCGCGGACGATCAAGCGGAATATTTTTGGAGGTAAAAAGTAGAGTAGAATTTGAAATGCGTTTCAAATTCGCTTGGGTTCATAATTTTAGTTTATTTTTGGCGCTGATTGCAAAAGTTATGAGTAGTTCTTTGGAAGATTGAATAATTACAGAAATTTTGAATTTTCGATTTATTTCTCCTAGAATGGAAAGATAAACAAGATGTTTACTTGTGTACTTTGCATGAAAATAATTATATTAAACTATTCATATTGGCGTGCAAAACAAGCTTAATCATATTTTTAGATTATTTTTCCTCAATTTTAATATGCTTTCACTGTTACGGTACATAGTAAATTCGTTGACTCTTTGACGTTTGCTGTTACAACATAAATGCTTTCGAAATTTTGAAATTCCAAAATAGAATAACTAAATCTGTAAAGTGAAGTGAATTTTAAAGTAATCACAATTTTACCTTCACGTCACTTATATAAAGCTAACATCATTTATTACCGCGGTGGAAACGCCATAATGAACATTTGATTGCTGAAGCAGAAATCAAAAAATCTAATTTACGTAAATTTAAATCTTGATAACGCTCGTGAAAAGCACTCGGTCACTGAAATAGTTCTTTTTAAGACTTATAAGTCTCATAAGGGTAAAAAGAATTAAAAACAAATTAACACTGCTTTAAGTGGATATAAATTAGTACCTGAAATTAAGAAAATGTATTAAGGTTAATGTTTAAATTATATTTTGACTTTAAAAAATTATGAATATATCTTCATAAAATATGTAGTTAATTATTTTTTTTTATGATTTCTCTTTACGCCCCTCCCATTTACCTATCGACTCAAAATAAAGTGAAATATCTGTATAAAATAAATATATATTTTATTGTTGTTTAATCTAATCTTTAGGTACGTAGCTGTCATATTGTCTATTCATTTTAAAAAATGTGTTATTTTTATATTATATATTATCTATTCACGTAAAATATTGTTCTATGCGCGAACAATAATACTAGATTCACATAGAAAATAATGGTAAAGGGGATTGCAGATCAAAGTGATGAAAATTGTTACTTTTTGCATATCCTCACCAAAAATGCCTATTTTTATATCGGTTTCGGAAAGGCAAATTAGTAATTTCGGCATGGGTAATTAGAAAAATTATAAATTGGCTTTATTTGGGAAAGTAGAACCTTTTAATAGTACATAATGCAACTAATGCGCTAAGCTTTTAATTTATGTTTAAATTAGAACAGTCTACTTAGTTTCACTTAGCGCACTAGTGTGTCAAATAGTTTACTTTACGCACTGTTCCAAATGAACATCGATATCATGTGCTTAATAGACATACAAAAATTCAAGTTAATTTTATTCAGAAAAATAAACTACAATGAAATATATATTAAAAAGGATTGAAGAAGACGTTTTGCTGTTTATGGATTTATATACATAATTATTAAATAGATTAAAATTAATAGTTATTAAAATATTTTACAGATATTTATAGTGTTTTATATATATTGCTCTGCTTCCCTGGTAGAATCTGATTCTATTTTCTAAGCATTTAGTAGCTATTTAACGTAGGCATAGGCTCGAAACAAGGTTGTTTTACTTGGTTGTTCTTATAGCGATGAAACGCTTTTTCTCACAGTTCATAGCTGTTTACTGGATTGCAGATTCATAGACACTTACAAGCTATTAAATATACAGTAAAATTGGTTACGCGCACTGAGAAAAATCCTTTGAGTTAGAAAAACCAGAATCTCTAGTAAAAAAAAATCTGACAATAAAAACTAGAATTATAGTAAATTGTACTATTTATTTGTTATTAGAACAATTTACGTATGTTAACAGAACAATA
>UELX01006339.1:0-11140 GCA_900480035.1 Eupelmus urozonus | reverse complement strand
CTTATTCAAGCGTGAAGCGATTATAAATACTACCTTGGACGTTCGTCCAATGACATATTTTAAGAATGAAACGTTAGCTTTTCTTAAATTAATTTATTTTTTTTAAACTTACAAATACAAATATTAATAATTTTTTTATCTGTTGAAAGTTTTATTGTCATGTATACTTATTAACTTATTAAAAATTTTTTAACTTATGAATATTATTTAACAAGTTCAAATTATTTCTATCTTTTTCGCTTGTTTAAACATATTCTTCAACGAACATATCTCATTCGCAAGAAAATAAAATAAATATTTATTTTTATGCAATTACATAAGAATTGAAAAAAGACCAGAAAACTAATGTCGAATAAAATTTTCTACAAACAATACTCACGTTACATAAAAACAAAATCTCAATATTATCATAAATTTTCAATAATTTATGAAGATCGCCTAAATTACGGAAAAATTTCCTTTGTTTAAAATCATAACAGTATGATGTCACGAAGCTAAGTGTACAGTATCCATGACGTCAGGAGTTTAATAAGAAGACAAGTGAATCCAATCTCAATATCGTCTTCCTAGTGCAGAAGCCAAGAGCAAAAATACGTTCCTCTAAACGCGATAAAATCAAATTCAGCTCGCCGAGCTAACCAGGGTTCGCCGCTCTAAAAGATTTTTTCCGAAAAAACAATGGCCGTTACGTTAAAAGCTAAATATCATATTTATATGCTAATGCAACGAGTTTAGAAAAGAAGAAGAGAAAAAAAAATGAGGAAGACAATGCGGCACTGGAGCGTTCCGGCTCAGTGACATGCCAAGTCCCCTTTAGCTCCCGTCATGTGATTTAAATGCCTTGGCTCTGCCGCTCTCGCCGCGATATAAACATACGTGTATATATACTTACACATGTAGAGGCGCGCGCGCGCGCGAGCGGCCGGCGTATCGGGCTCTCTTATCAATTATTTTCCTCGCGCTGATACACACGCGTGTATAAGCACCTAAGTCAACGAATGCCAAGTGTGCACATTAGCCCATATATTACTGCTTAAATAAATAATTTTCTAACAGATAAGTTAGAAAGACATTATTTCGTAGTTTTTCGTTGATTTTATCAATTAATTATTTTTGCTCATGAATTATTTTAACGAGTAGTTGAAAATATTTATTTTTAATTATTTATAGGTTTTTATTTTAGTTAAATTTATTTTTTTCATTTGAAAATGAATGTTTTAGTGTAATTTTGAAATATAATGTTCGGTATTTTTATAAAAATATTTAAAATAAAAAATTTTTACTTTAATTAAATTTGCTAAAACAATGTGAAATAATTAAATTTATATTTAATTAAAAATAAAATGAAAAAGTATATATCTTAATATATATTCCAATTAAATGGAATCTAAGATAAAGAGAAGTAATAAAAATTAGTTCTTTTTTGCTGCGATAAGCAGAATATTCAAAAGTACGACGTAGCAGAAAATTAACAAGAAGAAAAAGTCTCACAAGAACGTTGCAACTGAACATAACTGTACTTTGAATGACATTGTTTCCTTCCGACTTAATGTTTCTCGTTAAAACATAATAACCTTCTCGTTTTTTTTTCTGTAAAAAAATAAACTTCATCAAAACCGTAATAAAAAATTAATGGCTAAGCGTCTTTTATAAATTATATAGTTTATTTAAATCTCTTAACATAAATTAATTTAATTTAATTCTAAAATTGAAAACTTGTTTAAAGTATACATAATTAGTACGAGTAATTCTAAAATGTTCCACGTATTCAAACGTATGTGTTCTTTAAAAGCAACTTAAAAATATATTTAAATATTTTAAATAAAGTAAACGTGACATAATTCAAAATAGTTGGAATATGAAAACAACAGTTTTTAGTAACATTACTCTTAAAAAAAAAAAAAAAAAATTCCAACAGCTTAACGAAAAAAAATAATAATATACGATAAATTTTCAGTCTAATAAAAGAAAATGAAGACTATTCCAGTTAACCAGGGTCTAGAAAAAGAGGGAAAATTTTATTGCCCTTACGCCTCCTCTTTTCTGTTTTCGTGAACGCCGCCCCCGTCGGTGGCTAGGGCATCAATTTTTATACCTGCTTTTTGTGTTAGCCCCTCAACACAGAAACACGCTCACACACACACATGCCAGGCGAGTTCCACACTGAATTTCAACGAAGACAGAGCGAAGCTAGTACGGTGTAAAATTTCGTTTACGCGTTAAGTTTTATGTTAATTTCCCACTAGCTGCATGACTTTCTTCTTGTAATTTAGCATCAAATTTCAATGAGAGAACAAGATTTTCCGCTCTGAATCATTAATTTCGAGCGCTTTTGCTGTCGACATACACAAGCGGATACATGAGTTGCAGCGTATAGTCAATTTGCTCGTAATAACGAATGCTTTAATCCCGAGGAGATATTCATAAGTGTGTACATGCCGGCTTCTAATGCCTCTCTAAGCCAGGCCTTATTGTGGCTTTTATTCAATGCTGCGAGTGTATTGTTTTCCTGGGTGAAATTTGGATTGTAAAAATGTAGATTCATTGTTGCTTCTTAATAGATAAGAACTGAAAGATTAATTTAAATTTACGATAAAAAGAATTACAAATAAAATAAAATTATTATAATAATATTGCATAACTATTAATTAAATAAAACATTTTCAACTTCAAGGTTAATGGACGTTACACTTTTTTGTTCAAAGTTGAGACAGAATTAGAAAATCGAAGCCTAAATATACCTCCGATAAAAATAAATCATTTAAAAACCTCTAAAAAACCGAAGCGTCAACTGAAAACCACATTAATTAGTATCCCCCCAAACAATCATCACCGCGGCGCTCTGCAGTCGTGAAAAAAAAAACCCAACCGCAGAATCAGCCACGGACAACATCGAGAACCAAAGATCACAGCATGCAAAATGAGCGGCTCGGTTTCTCGGGCGAGCGAATCAAAAAGTCAAATCCAAGCCGCGCAGAAAGTAACGCGCGGATCGAGAGAGTTACAGGAGGGGGCTGGGGTCGGCTACGTGCACGCGCCGATGAGACATTTACGTGCCGCGGCTGGGTTGGGTTAGGTCGAGGAAATTGGAGTTCGGGCCTCTTGCTTTCGCTCTTTTATGCGCCCGGCCGTTATAGCGCCTCTTTCTTCTCTTTTCAGCTGCACTGTCGGCTTTACGAGAGAGGCGGATGAATGTTGGGACATGGTGTGGTCTGGGTCACTAGGGATTAATTAATTAGGAGATTATTAAAATTGAGGTAGGTGAATTAATTTACAAAATGGAATTTAGAGCATTTATTTTGAAGGGAGAGCGGGT
Source organism: Eupelmus urozonus (assembly GCA_900480035.1). Lineage (NCBI taxonomy): Eukaryota > Metazoa > Arthropoda > Insecta > Hymenoptera > Eupelmidae > Eupelmus > Eupelmus urozonus. The sequence goes on along the minus strand of UELX01006339.1, from coordinate 7,824 downwards.
GGTGTAATTTTAAAATGTGGAAAAGTCCTTTCTAGCTGTTCTCAAACCTCGATCAATCTTTCAAAGTTTTCCTCGAGCCCCGGCAGTGGCGTCTCTCTTTCTTTCTCTTAATCTTTCTGTATACTTTTCTCTTTGGTATCCCCCCTCGCTCGCTGCGTGTATCTTCTTCTACTGCTGCTTCCTTTGCCTGCGCCAGCATGTTTCGGTACATTCCTTTCTCTCTTTCTCTTTTATTCAATAAATCTACTTAAACATAATTGTACGGGGACTTTTTCGTGAAATTCGTTAATTCTTTTTTGCAGTAGTAGATTTACAGAATAATAAATTAATTGGATTAAACATAAATATGACGAAAATTATTTTTTGAAAACAAATGCAATGTAATGAAATTTTTTGAAATATAAACGCAATTACTTTATTTTTTATTAAATTTTAATAATTTTCTTTTTAATTAAAATTTTTTATTTAAAATTTAAATACTGGAACTCGATCAATAATTTCATCGATTGCATTATATTAAAATACAAGTGCATTTTGAAAAATAAAAATTCTAATTCCCAAAATTACACGTTAGCGACATCCATTCAAATTAACGATTGAAATTTCAGCGGCCGAGTCATCTGCACAACATTTCCGACGCACTTCTGTCCCCTCGAATATATCCCAAAGTCCCGCCGCCCGCCTTCCCCTCTCATCTCCCTCATCCTTTTCTACCGTTCTCCCTCCTTCGCTCGAAAACTCAGCTAAACGTCCGACTCGAATATCCTTGTGTCGTTGTCGGATGCCTCCGAGCCTCATCCTCCTCCTCCTCCTCAGTCGACCCAAAAGAAACGACCTTGTATATGTGCTGTCGGATACAGATCGCGCTCTCGTCGATGAGAGAGAAATTCCGAAAAATTCTGAGAGAGAGAGAGAGAGCGTCGTCATTTAATCTCACATTTTTTCTTCTTCATTTTTTTCGTCCTTGCTCCGTCTTCTACCTCCGCGCTTTTTTCTTCTCTTCACTCGCGAGCGAACTTCGACGAGAGCCAGCTTTTCATGAATTTTAATGCGGGAATTTATAATGCGTGATATAATAATTTATATTAGAACGGAAAATAGAGGGGGAAGCGTATTGTGAGAGAGCGCCGGACTCTCTGCGTGAGCCGAGTTTTTCCTGCGCCGCTGCTCTAGTGTAATGAGTTTGCGTTAATTTTTAAATTAAGTGTTCGAGTAGGGGGAGATAATCGGGATTTTATTGAATTAGTTTGTAATATCAGCGAATGAAACTCGAGAAATTGGATTTTTACTATCAATTTTATTTTTATAGAATGTTTATCAAAATGGATTGGAAGTGGAATATTTATGTTTATGAAAAACCAATTATTCTTTTATTTAAATAAATTAAATAATGTTTTATACGTATAGATTTTTTATTTTTATTTATTATAAATTAATTGAAAACCTGTTTTCCTCTAAATTCTATTTCTTGGTTATATTCACGTTTATACAGTGTTATTATTTTACGACGCAATTCAAATGTAAATATTATCTCACATTTTGTTTAATTTGTGATATCGCTGAAGTATTTTCTATCTTTATTGAAACTTTGAATCTACCAATTTTAACTTTTATCAATATATTTATCATTTTAAATTATAAAGCAGTTTTTATGACATTTTTATTTGGTGACTTCTAAGCCTTTTTAAAAATTAAAATCCTTCACTAAATATATTCTAATTCATAAAATAAAATGAGTTTGGAAAAATCAGGTATGACAGAATAATCTTGAAGCTGAATGTATAATAAACGTACAGGAAAAATGTTTTATTCATTTAATACTTTGAATTGCGTAAATTAAAAATTTTATGGGGATCACAGAGCCGTTCCGATTCCAAGCGGAATGTGCAGAATATTATAGTTTCAACATTAATGTTACGAGGTATGAAAACTTTAGTCGTAACTAAAATTTCACAATAGCGACTCAGCACTTTTTTTTCAAATCATTTGTTTTTATTTACATAAAAAATTTTTTTACAACTATTATTTTACATTATTACTTTTTTAATATGACATAAAAATACATGACCCTAATAAAAGATTAAATCATCTGATGAAATCATTAAAATAAAACAAGACAAACGTAAATGATTAAGTAATTTATATTGTTTTCAGTGCTGTTAAGATTGACACATTTATAGAGATTATATATCTTTTCTTTTTAAAAGATAAAAGATAATAGTGAATGAAATTCTATTAAAGAAATATTCGATAACTAATAAAGGATACATTTTTAGCTCATAACAGTATTGAATTTGTTGAATTTAATAATCTTATTAACAAAAGAAATCTTTTAAAAAAGAATTCTGATTGAGAATGAAATACGGTTATGCCTTATTCACAAAAGTACTCTTATCGTCTTGAACCACTTATTTTAACAGACAACTGAAAATGTATTCGTCATACTTCATATCTAAATTAAGAATAAAATAAAAATAACAAATATTTAACATCGCTAAAGCAATAAAAACATATGACACACCTCTTAAAAATTTTTCACAAGACCGATCGGAACCCCACCAAAAAACTGTCCACAAAAGAAACACCCCTTATCAATAAAAATAAAAACATCCCTCAAGCTATCTCCAACCAAGCGCAAACACATCAAACGCATTCGCCATACATCAAATCAAAAACAAAAACGCAAGCAGATCAACTACCACATATTTAATAAATTAAATAGCCATATCCACATCCATAATCCCTCTTATCGGCTCTCAATTCCATGCGCATCCCATTACGCTTACACATACAGAGTCAGCCACAGGCTAATATAAATAAAGCGCGGGGAGGGCGAGGCTCAAAGTTGGCGCACGGATCGATCGTGCGTGAGCGCGATTCCTCGGCGATACTTACCTACCCTCTCTACTCCCGAAAACTCAGACGCGCGCGCAACCCGCTGATTACAGGGCGGCTGTGTTTGCACGAAAATAGGATGTCTAATTTAGAAGTAATGGAGGAATAAGGGGAGGGGGTGATCCGATTTTGACGTCGGTGTGAAACGCTTTGTTTGGCAGAGAGGGGTTTGAATGGTTTAGGGGTTGAAGGACACGGTGGATTTTTGGTGGGGGTGAATGTTGATTATGGCTGGGATGAATGCAGGCTTTTGTTGGGTAGGGAATTTTTTTGTCGGGGGATGTGTGTAATTAAGGACGGGTGTGTGAGAAAACTAATGATACATTGTGTGTGGGGTAAATTTAGAAAATATTTTAATATTTTAGTTTTTAGTGTTAGTGTAATATTGTAAACTCGACGGAATTAATTAGGTAATTTTTCAGTTAATTATTTCTAATTCATCACTCTCCACTTAATTCTGTTTCTAGTTCCGCAATTGCGGACGTATAGGAATTACTCATAAATACCCATTTAATGCTAACTATGTTTTACTATAGTAATAACAAATCTAATACCATTATGCTCATGTAAAATATGAATCTACTAATTGCCTTTCAGTAATTTGAGATTAATGTTTGAAATACATTGTACAAGTATAATTCCTCGAAAAGATCAATATTTTCATTGCGAAATTCCAAAAATAATATTTAAAAAAACCGGGTCATGGCTTATGAAGTTTCTTTCAAAACAGTAATACAATAATTAATTAAAAAATAATTTATAAAATGTTGTTTGTTAAATACAGGTTATCTTATCTGGTAACATTTTTCTCTCTATGTTCGTATTTATAAATGAGCAGTATTATATTTAATAACGAATTATTAGAAACGCAATAATAAAATAGATAATTTTCTATAATATTTGACATAACTGCAGTAAAAATTTTATTCACGCATCTCTTAAACTTAAAATACCGCTAATTTTTAAAATAATTTAGCAGTCCTCATTTTATTTTAAAACTTTCAATATCCCCTCTAAAACTGCGTGCTATATAAAATAACCATAGCAACTCGTTTAATGAGCAAACATTCGGATACAAATGGGCCGAACAAGCAGATCGCGATGGCTAACTCTCGGACAACTGCGGGCAGGCTCGGAATACATATTTCAGTGAAGAAAAGGTCGTCGCCAGCTCTTCGAGGAATAAATAGAGAAACGTTAATAAGCAGACGGGGCGAGCTGGTAGGCAGGTATATATACACATTTGAACGATGGGTCGCACCTTTCGTAGCGGCTTTTTTGTGCGAGAGAGAAGAAGAGCTCTCGGCAAAGTCCGGAACTTTTCACACCGCTGCTGCTTTTGAGAAGTCTCCCCCCCCCCTCTCTCCTTTTTTTTCTTTTGTGCTAAGCTGTTATAAGGCGGATTTTTACAAGCGAAGGATTTCTTTAAACTTTTTCAATTATTTTAATTAAGTGCGTCCAAAAATATCTAGCGGTGAAATTTTGAAAGATTATGGAATATTATTTTATTCAATTAAAATTTTTTATGAAATAATTCAATTAATCCTTTTCATTGAAATCAAGTAATTTAAATTTAAAAAAAAAGGAAATCATGTCCAAACTCGAATTTATTATTTTCAATCTTTTTAAATTAAAAAAACTAATTAAAACTTTTAACAAGTTTTTAAAAGTTGGAAAATTTTGTGTTAATTAAAAGTTATAAATAATAATAACATCAAATAAAAATAAGATTTCATTTTCCGCGGGAGATCGATTTTATTCATCTCGTGTTATTTAAAGTTCAATATTAGAGGAAAATGTTTTCTCTGCGAGGCGAATTTCTATTCATGAGAATTCATTTTGAATATTAACCAGAGTTTGAGTTTCATAAAAGGATAATCATGGGAAATGCTTTCTTATGATCTTTTGATAAAAAGAAAAATTCAAGCAAAAACAATTTGAAAATATTGCAAAACTTTTTTCGGCAAACTCAATTTTGAGCGTATAATTTGTGAAAGTAATATACGTAAATAACTTAGCTAACATTATGTTTTTGAGAGAAATTCCTTGCTGCAATCTATTTTATTATTCGAAGCTCGTCAGGTCTAATTTTGTATCCGTTCTCAGACTTGAAGAGAATTTTGAACGTTATTCTATTTATAAGGCTAATGATGTCTCTTCGCTGGCACGATAAGATAATCTTGCACTGCAAATGTATAATCATTCGATAAGATATGTATGCTAAGCCATCTTCCATAACTATTGCTAATTTGTTTAATTATTTGGTGAAGATAAAAAAGTCATTGTAAATGATTAAGATTTTAAAAATTCTTGTAATCCGTAACAGCTGGAATAAGTTAAGTTTACATTAGGCTTTTACTAAATTTATTATATTCTTTTGATTTATAGTTTATTAATGCTAGACACTTTATCACAAAAGAATACAATATAGCAAACGAAAACGTAACCTGCTTCAACACAACGAAAGCATCGAAAGCCGTCGAAATCATCACATCAAACCCTATAACTTTTCAACGTTAAAAAAAAGGAGCTTCTTTAATCATAATTTATCGTTATTGAGGCAATAAAAAGGTAATTGACGAGTCGACTTAATGGAGGAAAAACTTTTTTACGCCCGCTCGTTAATGTACAGCGGGCCGACACATAAGTTTATTCGCGCATATCCATCGTATACGGCGAGCTTGTAACATCGTCCGAGCGCCGATTAAAATGCGTCGCTCGTTGTAAAGCGCGCGCTGCTGGGGCAAAAATGCCCGGAGTCGATGCTCCTTCAAACAGAAAGAAATAAAGGAGAGGCTGGAACGAGTCACTGCACGAGGAGAGAGAGAGAGAGGATGGACTTTGTGCGCGGGTTCGTGTGACGCGTCTCTCTGTGTGGGTAAGAGCGGCTGAAAAGCATCTGGCTAGATTTTTGGACGGCCCTGAATGCGGTAAAAACAGGAATTAGGGTTCGCGACGGAGCTCTCTGAATTTCTAAAGTGCAGTTTTAGTTACTGGGGGGTTAGGGATAATGGCGAGTTGTGGAGGTTTTTTTTTTATCGTGTAATGAAGAACTTTGTTGTTTACGCTTTGGTTTTATCGGAATTTATTTGATCTTAGTGAAAGTGTATTTATTTGTAAGATAAATAATAATTTAATATGCGTGTACATAGATTAAAGGAAAATCAATTTAAATGCTGATAATTTCATGAACGTATTCAACTTTTTTAACCGGTTAGTATCTAGCCTTGATTGCGAGCAACATCGTTTCAGATATTTTTCAATATCAAAAATTTTCCTTCAATTATAATTACGTTAAATTACGTTTTTCGGTTTATTATTATATATTTTTAATTGATAGAAAAAATGTTACATAAACAATATTTTAAAGTTTTTATTGATAAAAAAAGTTATCTACAAAGATAAAGAAACCCGGAAAATCATAATCTTAAGTGAATGTACAGAGTGAAAAGTTCATTGATGATAGAATACTCTTCTGAGAGTATCTCCTTAATTAAAAGTTCTTTAGAAGAAAATTAATGGTACGTGCACTTAAAAAAAAAACAATTTGAAAATAAAATAAAACTTATACAAAATTCAATATATTTTTACATTGTTTAATTTAATATACAATTTAATTACCAAATTTCAATTTTAATTATAGTTTACATGTTTTTATACTTGACGCATTTAATTTATAACAAATTATTACGGCAAAATTGGAACATATACCATTATCATGGAACATTTCCAATTTTATGTAGCGCACTCTGAATTACTACATTATGAATAACAATGGGCTACCATAAATTTTACGAAATACAAAACGTGCTCGTCCTCATTTGATTCTGATAATTTGTATGCCACGCTCAACGTGAATCACTTGCCCGCTCGGCATTATTATTCTGCTTTCCAGCTGCTCATTGATTAGTACTTTCAAAACTGAAGTTCTTAAAGTTAAGATAAAGTTTTTTACTCTTATCTCGCTTAATTACAATCACGTGAAAGCAGATGTTAGCGCTCTAAAGATTTCAAGAGGGATATAACCAAGCTCTACTCGTTGATTTTATTCATAAACATGTAACGGAGAAAAAGAACGGAGCAAAAAAAATTGAGGATGGAAAGAAGAATGAGAGAAGAGCGGGACGAAAAACAAGATAAAAAGATTTTGAAAAAGGAAGGCGGAGAAAGAACGAACAAGAGGCTGAAAAGAAAGGACGAAGAAAAAGAACGGTTAAAAGCTTCGAATGGACAATGTAGTAAATAGAGCGATACCCAGCCCAGCGGATTTAGTGATAAATTCGGCTATTTCTTTCGACGATTTTTCAGAGGCTTTCTCTTAAGAATGAACGATCGATTTTTTTTGTCATAGACGCGGTTTGCCGTTAAGGAAGATCAGATAAGGTGAATGATAATACTTTTTTCGCGTCGTCGAGATGATCTGGAAAATTTTAAACGCATAAACTTATTTTATTAACGTTCTATTGAATAAAAATTTTATGTACGTACAAATGGATTTTCGCTCTTTTATTATTTGTGCGATATTTCAATCTAAATGATATTCCAAAGCAACGTTTAACGCACGGAGCTAATTAACTTAATATTTTTTACAATTCAAATCAATTATCCAATGTCAACATCTCAAACAACGTCGGTAAATTACATGTACGAGCAGTCCATAACAAAATTAATCTTAAACGCATAAATCACTGAGATGCATCAAGAGTAATTACCGAATTGACTCGCGCAATCGAGTCGACGATAATACGAATAAGACGCAAGTAAGCAAAAGTATACAAGGAAAAAAAAAAGGAGCAGATCAGCGTATGCAAAAAAGGACTCTAGCAATTAAGCAAATAAACCGATCGCAGCCTGTTTAAAATAGGACAGTGGTCGGGGAAATTAATAATTAAGAACAAGTAAATTCTTAGACAAAGGACTTTATTGAGA
>UELX01006338.1:0-11142 GCA_900480035.1 Eupelmus urozonus | reverse complement strand
TTACTCCCGCTAAATTACTTTACTCCCGCTTTTAGCGGGAGTAAAGTAAAAATGAAGTTTTCGGGAGAAATATTCAATATTTCGCTCGCTTTTCAAGGCAGAAAAGTGGCCATTACAGTTGAATCGGGAGTAAAAATATAAAAATTAAAAAAGCATATTAATCTTATAACATAAGTTAGGATGCATTCAAGAAGATAAAAATTTTGTGCATTGTAATTACGAAATTTTATTATGTTATTACTACTTTGTTTTTTTTAAATATTATTCTAGAATAACCGAAGTACTATTGTTTTTTAACAATATATAACAAGAAAATTTGAAATCTAGCACATTAATAGTATCAGAATTTGCATACATTCCCAAAATTAGTAACACATTCAAATAAATAAGTAATAAATAATTAATAAACCTGTTTATTATGTTAAAGTCGATATTTACATTTATATTGTTGAAATTTATTATTCTTTTTTGATTTAGTATGGTAAATACATTTTAAAAAATTAACCACCAAAATGTCCATTAATTATGCCCTGATTTACTTTGTTTTTATTATCCGAATTTATGAATCTTGTATCACAAACACATCTGGTTCCTTGGCACTTTTTCCACTGACAAAATGGGCTACAGTCATTATAATTGCACTGAGCATAAGCTGCAAAAAGTATTAAATTAATGAAAATTCAACTTTTAATAAGTGTAAAATATAATTAATATATTTTCATACTATAATTTTTACAGTATGTATATAGATATATAAATATATTCTTTATGATTAAAAAAAAAATTGTTTATAAATTTAGTCTTTTATATATGTAACAATATTTTTACTTACTTTGAACAATTATAATAGAAACAATGAACAAGAGGCAGTATATAGTTTTCATTTTTACAAAGTAATTAGTTTGCACTTGATGTCAACTCGAAGAGTAAAATAATCTGTCTAATTTCATACCTTCATTGGTAGCTATTTATATATTCAAAATGTTATCGCGAATGATTCATTGCTTATCAAAGAAACGCTATCTTGTAATGTAGGGGGATCCCAATGTATGCATAATTTAAAAGGAAAACTGAATAAAAATGAAAATGTTATAGCTACTAAAAATGGTTTAGTACAAAAGAATATGTCGATTTGTAAGCACGTGTCAGTAAATAAGAACATTTCAAGTTTTGATTAATCTGTTATTGCTCAACTGTTAATAATTCGGAAAAAGTTTTAATAAAATTTGGTTCGTGTTATTTTGTATATATGCAGTTTTGTAGGTTCTTTGCAACATAAGAAAATTATAGAAAATTTTCAAAACATATTAGTATTATAGTAAGTCTTAAAAATTAAAATTTATGTTTAACGAATGATAGACTGAAAAATCACATGGCGTTGGTAACTCTTATTTAACGTGATCGATTTTGATAGTCATTCAAATGTATATTTTGTATAACACATAACCTCATAACTTTTTTCGATAAGAGAACAGAAAATTTCAAAGCAACAAATACTAATTCTTTTTTCTCTGATTTAATCCCGTTTAAACTTTCACGAGTACTTGTTTAATGAATCCTGAAAATTTCTAAACAAATTTAAAGTCAGTAAATAAGAAGTCTTTTCTTTTTAATGTAAAAATTGATCTTACTAACTTTTAGAAATATATATTTATATCTACACACACACATATATATATTTTCGAATTCGAAAAATTAAAAATTAATTGCATATTAGCATTACAATGAAAGTATATTTACCTATTAAAAAAATTTATACCAGAAATTTTTAAATTAACTAGTGTTCTTTGCGTGCTCCATTATATCGTGACATTCAATAAAAAAACACTAAACATTGATCGTTACTTTTTACTATGTTTAGCATTTTTCCCTAAACAATATACTTCTTAAAACACATAAATATGTTACAAAACAAAAAATTGCTAAATTTGCTTATAAATCAATAATAAATTAAAACAAAATAACTGCTTTTTTCTAATATATTATTCCAATCTACATTTGACAATTAAAATTAAGACATCAATCAAAATACATACTAATTATGTCCTGATTTAATTTGTCTTGCATAATCTGATTGTATAGTTTTATACGTTTACCGCACAAACACATCGTGTACCTTCACACGCTTTCAACTTACAATACAGACCGCAATCGGTGTATTTACACTGAGCATAGGCTGCAATATAAAAAGTATCAATTTAATGAGAAATTAAAAAAATATAATATATAAAATATATACACTAACAAAGATAAATTTTTTAGTGAAGAAAAATCTACTTGACAAATATCGATTTCTCATAAGGAAGCACTGAATTTATTTATATAATTATTTTTTTCACACACAAAATGCTTTTCGCACACTCTTGCGTTTGTGATCCAAAAGTAAAATTCATTTCCTTGAAAATTATATGAATCCCGCTTAATTATAATTGTGTTTTTTCTGTCTATTTAATCATCATAGTTTATAGTAGTATAGTTTCATTTATACTTACTTTGGATAATAATCACAGAAATAATAAACAAAATCCAGTATAAATTTTTCATTTTTAATGAGTATTTAATTGTACTTGTTGTTACGTCGAAAATGTAAAGCAAACTAACTACTATTTTGTAGATGCTCACTATTTATATATTTGAAATTTTATCGCAAATGTTATCTTTTAGTAAACAAACTTTATCTTGTGGGGATTGATGCATAATATTGTATTGGTGCTTGCTCCAAGCATTATCGGTGCTCCGTGATATATAGGGTTATCATTATTTCATATTTACGCATATATTCTTCATTCTCTTCATTTGAGTTTTTTGGTAGAGCTATCATCAATTGTCATTCATCGATGAATTAAAGTAGATTATCTTCTAAATCTGCTTCAGATTCATCTAATTTCACGATAAATATTATGACATATAACTTGTAAATGTTGTATTTTTGAAGATCTGTTATAGATTTTATCTAATACAGTCAAAAGCGGGATTAACACTCGATTTGAAAAATCCATCCATAAGATAAAAAGATTTATTTTATTTAAAATAGTTCATTATGCATCAAAGGGAAAGCATAAGAGCTCCTTGATTTTATTCACTTGTGACAAATTGTCATTTAAACATTTACAATTATAAAAATGAAATCTTGAAAATTATGTTAGTAGATATTGTCAGTGTAATATTGGATTTTATTAAAGTATTCTCATCATTTATTTAGAAAATTGCTACCAGATTTAGAAATTTGGATAAGAAAACTGAATTTGGCAGATATTTTTAGTATTTATTTTTTCATAGACGTGTTAAATACAAAAGTGGTGTTATAATAACATAATGAATCTGTTATTCATTTTTACATCGTTCGTATATCATAAGATATTTCACATATAACGTACAATTTTCGACTGTGATTACACATAAATAACATAGAAATAAATAATAAATTAAAATAAATGTATATCCATTTTTTGTAAAATTGATAATCTACATTTTTCAATTAAAATTAAGACATTAACCAAAATGTGAATTAATTATGCCCTGATTTAGTTTGTTTTTATTATCCGATTGTATGAATCTTGTATCACAGACACATCTGGTTCCTTGGCACTTTTTCCACTGACAAAATGGGCTACAGTCGTTATAATTGCACTGGGCGTATGCTGCAATATAAAAAGTAATAATTTAATATGAAATTCAAAATTCTAAAAGTGTATAACGTATAGAATATAGACACTAAGAAAAATAAATTTTTTAACAAAGATAAATTTTATGACCGTTATCAATTTCTAATTAGAAGAAATTCCCTGTATTCACTGCATAGTTATTTATGTTTATTTGGATTGTAAAATCATCTTTAAAAGATAATTATCATCCACAATCAAAACTCTATTTAAGGTAATAAATTTTATTTTAAAGATTTTTTTTGCTTCCAAATATTTATAAAAAATTTTCTTTTATTAAGATGATATGAATCTAATGGTCAATTTTTTTTACTCAGAAAATACAAAGCTTCTGTTTCTCGTTTCGAGATTCCAATACTGTAATTAAATTTAGATAACTTAGCTTATAATTCTCAGAAATTTTTGTATTCTCATTCTTTGAACCCAAAAATCTTAATTCGTTTCATAAAATTGTCCACAACGTCTTAAACTTTATATTTAAGAATAAACTATTCCAATTTAGTAGATATTACTTCTTATTACTAGTACTAAAGCCGAAAATAATGTTGCATTTGTTGTAGAAATTAAGCGGTTATTTTTAATTATAAATTTTTTTGTATGGTTAAATAAATTGTTATAGTTTACATATTTGTAGTTTTATTTGTACTCACTTTGAACAAGAATCATAGAAACAATGAACAAAAGACAGTATAAAGTTTTCATTTTTACTGAGTATTAAAAATGCAGTTGTTGTCACGTCGAAAATGTAAAGTAATCTGACTTATTTCAGAGATGCTCGCTATTTATACGTTTAAAATTTTATAGCAAATGTTATAATCTTTTAGCAAAGAAATTTTATCTTGTAGGGGAATCCCAGTGTATTTATGCATAATAAATAAAGACTACGCGGGGATTTCCTTTTATCATATGAGTTTATAATTATTGCACATCTTTGACTAAGTATTTCGATAACAGTGTTTGAACTTAATCTTAATGTTAATCAACTTCAATTGATATTATTAGAATGAAAGTTACGGTAGTAGATAATTAACTTGAATATATAGAAACATATGTGATTACAAAGTGATGCTGATCAAGTGAAGTGAAATGGTTTAAAATACAAATTCAGTTGAATTGAACTATTTCTACAATTTAATTTTTGGAACGTATTATAATTAAAATTTTACAAAATTTTTTTCAATTGAAAGGGTATAAGTATTTATTTATAGTAAGTACAACAAAAAATAATAGTAATCTTTTTATTTTAATAATACTAATCATTTAATTTTTCATTCGCTTTTCATTCACTTCCTGCTGAAATTCCAAGCTCGTCTCGAACAAAAGTACCTGCAGCTCAGATTAAAAAGCTCGTCGTGCACGGAGCTTTTTCATTACACCGATCATTCAGCCGTGAAAAGTCTTCGATCGCTATGGGCGTATATGAAAATCCACACGCTTGGTACGTGACACGTCACATTCCAGGCGACTTACACACGCGTACATGCACACATGTACATAGACGCCCGCGTGCGAAGGGAGAGAAAGAGCCACGCTTCGGATTTTTTCGCGGCCAAGAAACGAGCAAGCCAAGGTGGTGGCTCCTCTGTGTGTGTGCATGTGCGCTGCCGATCGCATGCGCGCAATTCCGAGAAGATGCCAGCCTTGGCAAGGCCAGCTCAAAAAGCGCTGCCTCGCCGGTTTCTTGCGCGAATTCCTGCGGCTGCCAGAGAGCGAGGGAGAGAGCCGGGAGATCGCTCGCTCTCGGCTTTTCGATATGATGCGTGTGCAAGTGCGAGCGCGTTTTATTCGAGTCTATGGGGCTGATGAAGTATGCTGTTGTGCTGACCGGCGAGATGTTTTAAGGGGGTTCTATCCCTGTAAGTCATCAAATTCTGATGATTTTGATTAAACGATAAGAATTCGATAAAAGTTAGCAAGTAATAAGCTAATATCATAAACAGCTATAATGTTAAATTTTTGTGTGGCTACAAAGTAGAGAAAAAAAGATATTAATGTTTTTTTTTTTCACAAATTAACATCAGTTTTTATGGGAATTAACACTTTTCATGGTTTTATAGTTCGTAGTTACTCTCAAAGGTATCAAATGCATTTTTTAAAGCTACGAATATTTTTCGTAAGTATTCATTCACAAATAAAAAAAGAATGAAGCATAACTGAATATTTCTTACTGCGTATGATGTCAGCAAAGCCATGAAAAGTGCATATTCCCGTAAGAGCCCTTCTTAAATTTGTCCAAATAAAAAGATTAATATCCCTTTTCCTGTCCTCTGTAGCTTCACAAAAATTTAACTGTATCTTTTTTATGATATATTAGTTTGCTACCAGCGAAGTTTTATTCAATTCTGTTCACTTAGATTGTGTGGATTTTTGAAAATCGTTTTTATTTCCAGAGTGTTGATCAATAGCTTTGAACAAATAAGCTTTTATCAAAGTTCAAAGGTTTTGTTTTAGCCGCATGAACTTTATCTATCCACAATTTATAAATTACGATAATAATAATAAGGCCTTGAATATTTCTTGTAATTTTATAATATTATTTACTGTCAATTAACTCTTCAGATCTGAAGAGTTAACAATTTTCATAACGTTGACTTTACTGATAAAATCAGCTACCGTTCGTGTCTAGCTTTTCTATTACTCAAGCTCTTTCGCAAAGTGCACTTCTCCGGTAGGAGTAGCTTTTGGAGAAAACCACTTAGGTTCTATTTGCTGAAGCTACACGTACGTATGCGAAAGATTTTTATCTTTAACGCGAAGAGAAATAGAAACCCGGAACCGGCAGACGCAAAAAAGCAACCCTTACTTCACAAGTGGAACTTTTCACTGCTACTTTTTTGTTCATGCCGCAATTCAAAACTTCATTCGCAGCCCTCTAATAAAGTAATATCTGTATACCTAGAGTGCATTGCCATTCGCACTAAAGCAAGTCTCCCACGATATTCCGTAAAAATCCCTCAGACCTTTCTTCGAGAAGAAATATTCAATTTCCGTTAAACTACTGTATTCCAAAGAACCCAAGCACGCCCGCAAAGCTCAAAGCCACATATTACCGTAAACTCTTATCGCGATCGCCTCTCGAAGAGACCCAGATACCTACCCCCACAGAAAAACTCTCTCTCTTTCTCGTGCCTCTCAGCTACACAGTCCCAAAAAAAAAACTCCAAAAGTCAAAGTCGCACGAGAGAGGCTCTCTCGGGGGGCCTAATCGTGCGCAACGTGGGCCCCCTCATCGCGATGATCGACGCGGTAGGCGGACACGCGCAGATTGCATAATCAGCCCTCGGCTCTCTCGCTAATGCGGCTGGCTCAATTCGTCACTTAGCCACCTGCGTCGTACTAGCGGCCTCTCTCTGGCGCTCAGGCCCTGCTCTCGAGAGCTTCTTAAGGAAATGCGAGGTATGCCTTGCAAGGATATGTATAGGTGCAAGTTGTGCACCTCTGCTTCGTGGAGTGAGCTCTCGTGTACGGCACGTCGCCGGAGATGGATGACAGCGGGCCGCGTGTATATTTTCGCGTAACGCTCTTGAGATGGCCGCTCGATCTTATCGGCGCATTAATAATAAAGCAGCGCGTGTCGTACCGTTGCCAGCGAGTCTTTGGGGTAAGGCTTTTTTCGGTCGGGCTCGTCGTGATGCTTCGGTTCTTTCGTTCGAGCGATTTTTCGGTGTTGATGGTTTTTTGGCCTGTTTTAGGTGGATTGAGTTTTGTAAGGGGAAGTTTTAAGTAATGGAGAGGCGTTCTTTTGGGATTGTTTTTGTTTGGCGAGATGCATGTACTTATTTTGGTGATTGATTATTGATGATGATGAGTGAGGTTTATGGGCATTATAACTTTATATCACAATTACAAGTTGGAAGTTTGATTTTTTGTTAGTAGTTTAGTTATGTATCGACAAAGAATTTCTATAAATTTTCAAATAATTTATCGCCAATGCAGAAAAGAAAAAGTTCTAATTAGGATATAGCTATTTTTATATCTTGAAAAAATGAGATTATTCCATAAAAACGTTTTCTACATTTTACAGTTGATCCAAAAATTGTATATGTAAATACAAATTTAATTCAATGAAAATTGTTAAATTCAGCTTCTAAAAAGAAATATAGATACTTAGTACACAATATAGAACAAAAGTAATCCACCTTAAATCATATTTCGATTATACAATACGATACAATTGAAATCGTCAGTCTGAATATTTAAATTCAATAATACAATAAGAGACAGAGGAGAAGCGAGAGGAGGGCAAGAAAGGGACAAAAGAAAAGTCAAAGCGAGAGGAGTCGAGGTGCACGCGCCACTGCAGCACATCGTGGGAGAATGCGAGCTCGCCGCCGCCGCCGCACGCCGGATAGGAACAACGAACTGCTCGCGCGAGCGCCGAAGTCGTTTGCCACCCACGCGCACCTCAGCTTTATCTTTCTCTCTCTCTCCCTACCTCCCTCTCTTCTCTTCCCTTCTTTCTGGGCCCCTCTCTCACTACTCCCTTTCTGTCTTCCTCTTTTGCTCTCTCTCTCTCTCTTTCTTGCGCATCTCGCGAGCTCGCGCTAATTATCATCAGAAGCATGAACGCTGCACACACAAGGAGCACGCCTCGTAATTCGCGCACGCTCGCTCTTTCTCCTCGCCTCTGCATTGTATGTGCATGCGCGTTTCTTTTTTTTATATGAATTTTTTTTAAAGGCGTCAGGCGGAAGTCAAGCTGCGTGCTTAAAAAGAAGCAAGGTATAACGGTCGTTGCGCTCGCGAGTTTGGTATGCGCGTTTTTGAAATTTGAAAGGGCTGCATCTGTTTAATTGCTCTTTTGTATGCTTTTGAATGTGCCAAAAGCATCTTTGTTAATTCAATGTAAGTAAGTCGTTAACTTTAAGCTGTGTTTAATTGTAACAAACCGATATTCTAATTATATACTTACAATTTATTTTGTAATTACTTTACAATCATCATTTTATTTTCAAGGATCAAATCCTTACGATCCCCAACCGCATCGCATCTTTATCCCTAAAGATAAATCAAGCTTTGAAAAAATCATAAGCGACGCAAACACAAAGCTAAACCCACTCAAAGGAAGACCGACCCATAAAACCGCGCGTCTCCAGAACCGAAGCAAAAAAAGCAAAAGAAACTCGCTGCGACAAATTCGCAGGCACTAAAGGAACAACGGAAAAGCCGCGCGAGGCGACAAATTATTCCCTCCGCAAACGAAGGGAAACGCGACAGACAACTCTCCGCTGCATCAATACGCAAGCTTCCCCGCTCTCGGAGCGCGAGAATTTATGTATCGCATCCGAGGGAATCCCAGGAAAGCGAAGCAATCAAGGCGCGGTCGTCGACCGCTTTCTCTCTCCCTCTCGGCGCGTAAACGTCGTCGCCGTATACACTCGGCCAGAGATCCGATCTCGAGAGCACTTTCCTCCTCTTCCTTTTTGCGCGCGCGATGACTCGCTGCCTTTTTTCCGCTGTGGAAAGAAGCGCACGCGCGCGCGAGCTGCTACCCTCTCTCGGTCACTTCTTTCGCGCGCGCTGTAATATCCCCCCTGGTGTAAGCTGAAAGGGCTTTTTCGTATTCCGATCCCTTCGGAGCGCTCTTCTTTTCTTTTCGGTTTCTCGATCGTCCGCTTTTTGCGGAAGGCAGAGAGGAGCTGCTCGTGCCGAGCGGTCGGTTCGTTCTTTTACTTTCATGAGGCTGCAGTTGCGCAAAGTGAGATCGATGGATGATGTGTTGTGGGTACGAGATTTAGGAAGTGTGTGTGCGCGCTGGGTTGGGTTTACGGGTGGATTCGATGGAATGGTTTTGTAGGATTGTTAATGGAATGTTTATGGGTTTTGGAGATATGTTGCGGTGACTGGTTGAGCTTGGTGAACGTTTAAAGAGTGATTCGCTTTTTAGTTAAGTTTTTTTATGCATTTGTTAAAGACAATTTACGGTTGGAGGAATTTAAAAAATATGTACAAAAATGAAGTTTTTGCAGTTGAACCAAAACGATTATTCAGTTTGCAGGACTGCTTTATCTGTTTATTTCTTGGAAAGTTTATGAAAGCAAAAAAAATGACGATTGAATATTTTTTATGTTATTTCAGCAAATACTTTTATTCAGCACAATATCATTCAAATTAGTTTAATTCATGAGCGTTTATTAAAGCTGTTTGTAATGTTAAACAGCATAATTAGTTTACTGATAATTATTAAATTGTTTAAATACTTATTAAAATTTTTAATTTTTTGTTTGTTTCAGGTATGTACATTTAATTTTAAACAACTCTCCATTTTTACACGTGAGTATATTATATTTACTACAAAAGTATACGAAAATAATAATCTTTTAAACAAAAACTATTTATTGATGTGAAAAACATAAGTAACAACTACTAGTAATAACTACTCCATCACCGCCAAAAAAATTACCAAAGAACGGTCATTCGGCATAAGCAGAAACGTACGTGCAAGAATTCCAAATGGATTCCTCCGTTACTGACCCCCAACTTCTTAACGGCAATAAAGTCGTATTTTTGAGCACAACTCACAGGAGAGAGAAAGAGAAAATTCCGGTAGTGCTGCAACAGCAGCAGCACAGAGTGATCTATTCATCTCGCGCTATACGTTTATGATCGCCAGCAGTCGTAAAGTCACTTTTGATTATGTAACCGGCGCCGCGTCGCCACATCAATTTACACCTGCGAGATTATACACAATAAATCGCCATTATAAACATCTCGGCGCGCGCGCGCGCGCACGAAAATATCGTTGCAGTACGGCGCGAGCGCATCGGAGAAAACCGTTAAGCCGTAGCATATACCCTCATGCTCTCGGGTCGCTTCTCCTCGAGGATCTCGAGTCGACAAAAACTTTGTAGCACGGGTATTACTGCGGGAGAGACTCGCTAGTTTCGGCAGTTTTTTTGCCGAGCGCTCGGAAGAATTTCGGCAGTTAAGGTAGAACGGAATACTCGTGAAATTGCTGTTGTCTGTGGCATTGTTGTTGCAGCTGCTTGGGATTTCGGAGATAAATAAAAACTCGGCCAACATGACTCGGGGATGCGAGGGCATTCGAGTTGCAAATTGCAGAGGGAGTGTAATTTCGAGACTTGCCGCGGTTATTTGGGAGGAGGAGAGGACTGGAGAGGTACTTAGAATTGTAATCGTGTCGTTAAAGCTTTTTTTGCCTCGTAAAAATAGTTATTCCAATAACTGCCCTGGTGGAAGAACAGTTCCATCTTGTTTTCACATATACGGCGTTGTTATTGGAAGTATCAATGGTTCTAACTTTGATGTTAATATTTCTATTTTGACGGCTGAACGTTTTGTTATATTTTTTTTTACAGATTTTTTTGTTCTAATGAACTACATAGTAGCAATAGTTATATAGGCCAATAAGTTTTTGTATCTTGATAGTTCTTACAATATTGAATTAAGGCAATGTGAAAGGGTAGCATAGCAATTCGTACAAAATATTATACAGAAACCCAAAAATTATGTTGCAAAC
>UELX01006337.1:0-11147 GCA_900480035.1 Eupelmus urozonus | reverse complement strand
GAAAATATGCACAGCTCGAGTTCATCTAACCAATAGAGTCTAATATTATGGTTTTCTTTATATCTTGGCATCTAAAACACATATCTCAACGTTTGGGGCAAATCCGTGATCCGGAACCCTGACCCTTTTCTAGCTAGCAATATATGTATGTTTCAAAAATGTTTTCTAATTTATCTTTTAAACTACCAATTTATAATTATTCTTGTTTTAATTAATTTTCATAACTTAAAAAAGTTTTTACACGTGATTTATACAAAGAGAAGAGTTAATTTTTTTGCCACCAAATGATCTTTAAAATATTTAAAAAAAAAGGTATTCGAAGGCGTAGTATCGTAAAGTATTTCTTGATGAGCTTTGTTATATGGCATTCCTCGCGGATGAATTATCATTAACGGGTATATCATCATATATTTAGTAAATTATCAAGTTTTTTTACGACGCTTTCATTAACGAAGGTCACACAATTTTATGTTTACCTGAATATTCATAAGCAGTGGCACATAAACGATACTTAAAAAATAAACAGCTCGAAATTCATCTTAATTATCTCCAACCTCATTACCAAAACTTAACTAAAATTTCATCAAAACATTTACGCGAAACCCACCGCGACCTTAAAAAACCCGTCCACACAACACCTCGACCCTACTTCTCCACTCCTCGCATCGCACCAACAATCTTCAATTAAACTATCAATCCACCTCATCTCTCTTACAGGTGGCACGCACCAGCTCGCTCATTTCTCGGAACACGCCGAGATTTCTCAGAGTCTCTTCTCCCACCTTATCTGAAAATCAACGCCGAGTTTCTGAATGAGCTGCGGCAAGAAACTCGGCATCTCAACTCATTGTCTCCGCGCGCGCTCGGACATTCATACCCATACACACATATCCAACTACTCTCCGCATTATATCTTCCAGCCGGACAGAGAAAGTGCGCCGTTATATACACGCGCAGTGAAAGTCTCCGTGTGTGCGTGCACACACTGATATAACGGCCGGGACGATTATTTCATCTGTCGCCGGAGCTACGAGTATTATACGCGAGCGCGGAGATAAAGCCGAGGAAAGTGTGTCAGGACAGAGCCGAGCGATTTTTTCGGCGCGAGTTTCTTTTTTAGTGACGTTTAGCGCTAGTTTTCACGGGCTGGTCTTCTTGGTTAGTTCGTTAAGGATTTGGCGCTGGTGGGAGTGGGAGTAATTAACGCGGTTGAGTTTGTGAGGATTTTTTTAGGAATGCTGATGAGGTTTTGTTTGTGGGTATAGAGTTTGGGTGTGGAATCTTCGGGTTTTTCATAAATTATGGGAACGAGCCGGCGCGCGGATTTTGTAACTGTATGTATTAAGAGAAATATATGGACGTTACTTAACGGTATTAGATAATAGCTAGTTCGATGTCTCGGCGACTCGAAAAGAAAGTGTTTATATTTATGAATTCCGGATAAAAATTTTTTATGGAACGCATGCGGCTTATTTTTAAATAGCCTCGTACGTCGGCGTGCAATGCGAGCTTTTGTGCGTTTAAATAATGGACTTTCATTTTTAAGATATTTTTTTATTATCGAAATGAATTTTGTATGTTATTATAATAGATGAAAACCGTCTTGATATCGGCTGTAGATTAAAGAAAACTTAGATCTCTTCAAGGAAATGTAGCGGCAAACCGGTTTAATCGTATGCGTTGAATTAAAAATGATGTATTTGCACAGCATCACCTTTACAAAAATATATTTAGTAATCATAAATCTCGTGATATTAGAAATTCAAAAACGCCGTTCAAAAGTGATTCCTAAAGAGTTAAGTAATTTAATTTAGCACTCTCTTTTAACATATACCAATAGTAAGATTTACATAACAATTAGTTTATTTTAAGCTAATAGGATAATATGCAACGAGTGTTCCGGTCAAGAACCTGTTTCTCTAATTAATGCAGCGCGCAATATTAAATGCACATAATACACGCGAACAAACGTACATTATCTAAAAAAAAAGCGAATGCTAGTTTAGGAACTCCGTATTTTACATAAACCGCGACAAAAACTCTTTACGAAACTCACTTTTTCCCACCCGATCATCGAAGAAAAAATTCTCCGTCCTAATTCCACCTAAACTATCGGCCATTACAAAACATTAATCGCGCCTATCAGCCATTCTTATACATAACACAGCACCATCAAAGCGCAGGGAAAACAGCGTGAGAAAATGACATCCCATTAACGATCGGAAAAAATCCAAGAAATCGTCAACGATCGCGCCGCATCGACAGGTACGTATACAAAAAAGTGTCGCAAGCGCTTTGAGAAGAAAAAATTCGAAAAGTGCCGGACTTAGCGCGATATATACGAAAAACGCGCGAGGAATTCTGATCGGCGAGCTGGCCGATCCGGAACCGCGCGCGAGTCTACGTGAGCATTTTTTATTTTGGCGGTCAACGCTCGAGTGGCGCGATGCTTAATGTCAACTCGACGTTGGCCCAATTACGACGAGGAGAGAGAGAAAAATTGCTTGGCCGTGCGTCTTTTCTTTTAAATTGAGGCCCGCTTTTTTTTCGCTCGAGAGCGGTGGGATTATTAATTTTCTCGTTGCCGGATGCCGAGAAATCGAAAGTTTGTGTCCAGGTTTCTTTTCGTGGGTAAAGCTTTATGTGTGTTGGGAGAAGGGGTTTGTAATGGTAAGTCGTGTGGAATAACATGTTTTGAATGGGAGGTAGAGGAAATTAGAAGATGATGTATTCGGGGCGTCAGTCAAAACCATGTTTCGGATTTTGTACCTGTATTTTGTCGATTTTTTAAAATTGTAAAGTAAAACAGCGTAGTAATAATACTTATCCGTTTTGATATTCTTACGTTCAATAATTAAAATAATGTATGGAAATATACAACAAGCTTGATAATTTATACACTGAGCGTGTCAATCATTAGTTCATCATTCTTCTCAAAAATTAGACAGGTATCGTAGATTATAACCCAACTTGGCGGCCCTACGTTTAAAGACAGCGTCGCAACTATAGCTTATTATTCTTTTTACGTTCCTAGTAAAAGCTTGCGCAATCGATGATTCTGCTGGCTTGTAAAAATGTCCAGGATTTCACAAACCAGGCTATATAAAGCCAGAGAAAAGCCTTCGTTTTTAATGACACAGAGCAATCGTACTTTCTTTTTTTCTCATCCACTTCCAGCCTCAAATCCACCTCTAGTCAAAACCAACTCAACAAACAAATGCACCCCGCCAAAACTAATACATTCGACTTTGAACTCTTCCCAATCCCGCGAACTCCCCGAAAATCCCCTTAAACACCTCTCTCGCTTCTTGTTCTTTTTCTCCTGACTCACTTAAGCAGACGCAGAGAACCACTTGACGCAACCTGCTTGTATTCATTTGGGTGCGTAATTTCAAGCGAAACGTGAGTGTATACACGGCCGAGCGGCCGCGAAGAGCGAAAGAAAAAAAAAAACGAGGCGGGAGAAAAGATCGCACGCAAATGCTAATTCGCTGGAAATTATTTTTCCGCTCGGGAGGTGTGCGCGCGCGTTTTTTTTCTTTTTCGTAAGTCATCCGTTTCGGCAAGGCCATTAAAACTGTCCGCGGCCGCGTCGGCTTTTATTATTCCACGCGGCGAGGCTTTAAGATTCCCGTAATTTAAATTTCGCCCGATCGAGGATTCGCACGCTGTGGATTCATTGGGAGTCGAAAAAAAAAGACGATACTTCCTGGTGTACGCGTCGTCTGTTTTATTTATTTTTTTGTCGGTTTCCTCCTTCGTGAGTACAGGCAAAAATGGGCGAAGAAGATCGCGGCGACTTCCGCGTGGTGAAAAACGAGGGGCGATGAAGAAAGAGCCGAAAGAAGGCGGAAAACCGTTAGGCAGAGACGTGACTTATTCAGAGCCGTCAGAAGGCGAGAGATCGAATTGAGTCGATCGCGTGGGCGAAAAATGCATTGTGTCGGAGGCTCGCGAGGGTATGTTTAGTCATGTAGCGTGTGAGTTTACAATGAAAGCGCACGCTCGTAAATCATTGATGTAGTATAAGCGAGATAAGTAATTTCGAAAAGCAATTGTGTGTAATAACGTTTTAGCGAAGGTTTACATAGCGGTTGGGATAATTTACACGGTGTATAAATCTACATGTAATGAGTCGTCCAAGGAACTAAGCATAAAAGACACTAAAAACTACTAATGTACTTCGTAGCAGCCAAAAGTGCTCAAACATCAATGTCCAGCAAAAACCACATTCTCACACACCCAACGATTTTGCAATAATCAAATTACCACTTTATCCCCACGTCACAATTAACCTTTTTGCAGATCCCCGTATATCCCCAACCTTCACAAGCCACCCATCAAACGAAATCGTTTCCTCAGAAATCGGCCTTCGGAAAAAGCGCCGAGTACACCTGCACCAGGCCGCGAGATCGAGAGAGAAAGCCTCTCGCGCAACACGCGCATATAATTCAGCATCCGCGTAATAATCCCGTAATCCACGTCCACTCACCTGGATTCGACGGCCGGAGTTTCGAGAGAGGCCTGGATACACGCGGCTCGTTCACTCGCTTAGCTCGGCTCGCCGGTTACCGATGCCAGCCGGCGAACGACCTTGGCTAGGGCTCGCCTCGGCTGCAGCGCTCCCGGACAGAGCGCCGAGCCAGTCCTGCATGTCCTCGATGCAGCTGTACGCACCGCTGCGTCTGGGTGGAGCTCCCTGCGGGCAGATGAGAGAGGTTAGGTGAGCTTTTTTGACTGTGGGATTTTGATGGGAAGGATGAGCTGAAACTGAAAGGTAGTTCGATATTTTTTTTTTTTTTGAGAGAGAAATTTTATGATGCTGATAGTGTTTTACTGTTTTTCGAGGATTGTTTGGTTCTATTGTCTTTTCTTTTTATATAAACTAGGAATTGTATACTTTCTAATTTATGTCGAGTTAATAACAATTTCAAATTAAATTCGTTATAAAATAAGAAGGTTAACGAACTGAACCAGATTATAAAACTGTATACTACTGGTATCTTTCGCATATATGTTTAAGCGGAAATGTATACATTTCAGACACTTGTTTAAAGTTAATGTTCAAATATGCAAAACAGCATAAATGTTTTATTTATTTGGTTATTAATTTTCATTCATAAAATAAGTTATTGAAATCAACATCTAGTTATTAAATTTTCAGTGTATATAATGTTTAAAATTTTGCAAAAAAGTATGGTCATTTACGAGGGTCCACATTTTGCATAATAATTGCATAAAATATAATTACAGAATTATACATTTGCATGCAAAAAAAAAGATTTAAATTTATTCTAAATTATAAAACATTTAATTGGCACAAGATTAATATTTTATCAAAAATTTTTTATAGAACGCTTTTTGTATATTATTAGTATGACTTAATCTGCTATTGTAATTATAAATATTTTTTATATGAACTTAATATATTATATTAAATTTTTAATTATATTAATGTTGCCTATAACAAATATTTTAAGTAATGAATGGGCACAACAAAATTATAATTATACACTGAGATTTAAAAAAAGAAATTCCAAGATAATAGTATTGTTTTTTGCATACTGCATATCTGCGCCTGCCTGCAGGCGTTCATAGAAAAAGGGCTAATCTTGTCAGTTTACAGTTATGCAGAGAGGCTTGCTCAAAGTCGGTGACCCCGAAGTAAGGAGATGCCGTCAAAGATGAATTTTCAGAAATTAAAACCACAATAAGTTTGCATTCACAATTTTTAAAATAACTTTCAAGCAATATCTGTCGAAATTGAGATTAAAAAAATCTACATATTCATAATAAACACGATTTTCAACTGCATTTCGAAAATCCGAAATAATCTAAAAGATGATAAACGATAATGTAAAACACTCCGTTAATCTATCACCACACCAACCCGCCCCGGCAGCCTACTTCTACGATTTCCAAACCCTACTTTATCAACGCACCATACATCCAATCCTTTCCAAATCCCGCACCGTCAAACCCAAAAAACCAAAAAAACAAAAACCTCCTCTCCCCCACAAAAAAAAACCATCCATCGCCCAAACTAGATTCCACCCATCCTCCATCACGCACTCCACACACCATTCACCTTATATCACAGTATTACCAAACTCTCTCACAGTGTGCCACACAGCCGCTCCAACGTGCCCGTTTTTTTTGTCCGTCCCAACCGTCCCGTCGTCCTCAAAAGCTCCACCTCTCTGTCCTCGCTATTCCTCCACAATCTCCCGCTGCTAAACCCTCCTCTTCCACAGTCCCAGCGAAACAACGCACCAGTAAACCAAGAAGATCCACAGCGCGTGTATATACTGTAACTCGCGTCTATTTCAGCTCTCGCGCGCGCGCGCGAGGATAATATCGCGCCGAGAGAGCCGTTCACCTTCGCGGCGAGCGAGCGCGCATATATATATATATATACGCACACTCTCGTGTTGTCCGGCTGCGCGCGGGGCCTTCTGCTCGCGCGGCACTCCGAGCGTAGACTGGGACTTTCCCCTCGTGCCACTTGTCGATAGGCCGTTGCTCCATCGCCGAGAGCGCCGGAGCGGTCTCTGTGACTGTGGAGTGTGGAGGAAAGGGGAGAGAGCCGGGGACTGAGAGTTGGCTTTTAGGAGTGGGACGTTGTGTGGATGGGGCTTTTTGGAGGTGCTTTTTTTTGGATGGGTTGGGGGTAGGGGGAGTTTTTCGGTGTTTGTTTGGGTTGGGGGGAGAGAGGTTGGAGGATGTGGGGGGAGTGAGTTTGGGTCGGGGTTTTTTGGGGCTTTGTTTCGGCCGATGATGGATGCTGGGAGATTTGGTTTGGATGGTTTTTTAGGAACGTTTTGTTTTGAGTTTATTGTTTTGGGTGTGTATTCGAGTTGGGGAGCGATCGTTTTTACTTTGTTTTGTGATGAGTCGTTTATTTATGTTTAGTTTTTATATGCTTAATAAAAAATGAGGGTTAAAATTATCTGTTAAAAGAGATTAATGTATTAGTCAATATTTTATATATTAATTTTCAAATTAATTTTAAAATTTCACTCAAAACTATGTTTATAGTGAATTACTCAACGATTGACAATTTTTCTACAAACGAAAATATTTTTTATATAGCATATAAAGTATATTTTAAGTATCGCCGAAGAAAAAAATTTTAATCTCCTTGTACTTATAATAAGTGTTTTTCTTAGTAAGTTGGTGCATATCGTTTCTTTTGAAGATGCAATATAATCATCATGGCAAGTGGAATTTGATACACTCGTGCATCTTACGTGACAATCGTTGTAAACTTTACATGCTAACCGCACACGTAGTTTTACGTTATGCTAAATCTTTTTATGTATTATTCGCTTAAAAAATTATGTATGATATGAATTATTTCAGATGTGTGTTAAAAGATTCTACTTGTAGTTCAATAAGTTTCAATTGTTACAATACATCAATTGAAACAATTTTAGTTGATGCATGATTCAAAAGCATATTATTAAATTTTACTCAATACCAATAGCCTTTATTACGATTAAAAGTAGCATTGACTGAGACTGACAGATATAAATATATCTTCATATTACTTTATTTACTCTAATCATGTCTCAGATTTTTAAGTAAAATAAACATTTATATTGTATTGTCGATATAATGATTGTATTTAATTTCTTAAAACTGATAATACAACCAACTATTATATATTGCTGCCAAACAAATTTGCTTAATATTAGTAACAATAATTATTTTTTTATTTACTGAATTTTAATGTTAAATGTATGTTTATTTATTTATTTATTTAATATTTATAAATTAATTTCATGATTTAATGGATAAAATTTTTAAAACAATTCTTGAATTTGTTGATTATTGGCTTAATTCGAGTAATGTATGTTTCGTTTCATGAGAAGTGTTATGTGAATTTAAAAGTTTAATGCGAAAATGATGAAAAAATCTACAGTCATTATGCACCTTAATTACATACAGCTCACTGCTTGCCTTTATTCCGTTTCCCTCTGATCCAAAAAATAATCTCATCGTGAGATGACACATTTGAAAGTAATTTTTGATTATTTTATTGCCTATACGTATTTCATTTTTTCTTTGAATATGATATAACGCATTAATTTTAGATAATTTAGATTAACCCTAACAGTAAGTATTAATAGTTCCTTAGAAACTTAATACCTTTTAGATTTATATCAAAGTTTGTTTGTTTTTGTATCTTAAAAAAGTGAATATATCGAGGATAATAAAAACTCTGTTTAATATTTATGAAACTTACCTTTTACTTTATGTTTCCCGAAACTTTTCCTTTCTTCCAAAGAAAGACGTTCATTAGTAGACCTTAGGATTTATACGTCCTTCTTTAGAATATTATTTGCAGCACAAAACAAGTCGTAATTATTTTTGTTGGCATCCTTCTTTCGATTTAATATTATGCTAAGAATATATCCTCAATCCTTAAGTAGTATAAGCCGGATGTGGTAAGATCACAGATTCTTCATTATGATGTTGCAATTTCTGCATCTCGTATAGGCATCCTGCTGCGAAAAGATTGAAAAAAATTTGTGGCAAATTTTTTCTGCGATTAGTCAATGAAAAACTATTTTACATATTCTCCCGATGAGTCCGCGGATACATCTCAAAGCACTCAGCACTAACCAAGCTACAAATACCAATATTTAAAAACAAATTAAACTCACATCCAACATCCGCCGATATTCCTCAGCACTCTACAAAAGCACCTCTCCCTCGAATTTCCTCTTCAACCTTTTCCGCAACATTCTATCAAACCACATCTAGGTCATCCAGTACCACACCAACAAACCGAAATCCCACCAAACACCACCTCGCAGCTTCCCAGCGAAAAATCCAAGCTCTCCGCACAGGCGTCGAAATCGCCGGCTCTCGCTGCACACGTGCAGAAACCGCGGCCCTACAAACGCGAGAGAGCTGCGGGTCAGGCACGCGCGATTGTAATACCGTTGGCCGCACGCGCGCGCGCATATGTGTGAGCCGCGCGGCTCGCGCATGCATCGCTGCGGAGCGCTGGACCAGAAATTTCTCAGCGAGGCGCTCTCGCTGCAGAGCGCGCGGCGAGTTTCCGAAGGACACTCGCCGATCCCCGAACGCGAGCGCGAGCATTGCGCTTTCTGCTCTCGTTTGTGCAATTGGGAGCTGGTGGCGGTGAGATTCGCGTGGTTGCGTGGGTTTTTGCGTGCTGTTTTAGATTGAGAGATGGGCTTTGTTTGGGGATCCTTGATTTGGATGAGGTTTTTGGGTATAGGAATGATGGTATATGATGCGATTTAAATGTTGAAAATGATATGATTTTGGGCCGTTAACGTTGTGCATTTATGAATTTTAGCGTTTGCTTAAATATTATGATTTCTAAACTATGTATTTGATCGTGTCAAGTAGAAACAGATGAACCTGGTAGGGCGGCATGGTAAATCAATGCAAAATAAGAAATTGAATTACAAAATGTTACAACTATTATGAAATTCATATTTTAAAACAAGTATAACTATTTTATCTGCTGAATTCAAAAGGCAATACATAAATCATATGTATCGGGTATTGAAAACGTAAATGTAAACAAATCCTGAACAAACAAAAATTAAATTTAAATATTTATATTTTTGAATTGCTTTTGCTTTAACAATTATTTTAAAATATACGTATCTAAAGGGAACGAAGACATATCGGCAAACGATCGTTCAGACTGGTAATTTAAGATGTTTGTAAAAAGAGACTTTAAATGTCCATACGAGAAGTACTTACTGCATAATAACGCCGTCAGAGATTTTTGAAAAACTTTAAAATTTTTTATTTCCTTTACTTGAAATATATAGGATAATGTTTATTTCAAAAATATTCTACTTAACTTGAAATTACGTGATACAAATTTAAAAATAAATTCAATACCTCTTTATTTCAACATAACTTTCCGGCCATAGGTATGTTTAAAATTTCCGAAATCACTGTTTGAAATAAAATTCACGATGCGAAGTTTCCTTGAGGTTCCAAGAAAAAATGAAAGAACTTCCTACTATTACATTATCAAAATTTTTGGTGTAAACAGGTAATTTTAAAATAGCGAGCTATTTGATTCGCCGGATTTGAAAAAATTACATGACTAGAGATATTTGCAAGTGGTAGTTTCATTAAATTCATGCCTTGGTAAAATCTACAAACTAATACAATTTAACCAAACAAGTGACTTCTTTAAAATTTTGATTTAAAATCTTAAACTATTGTATTATTTAATTTTTTTATTTTATTTTTAACTCCTAAATTATTTTTTAAACCGACTGACTTGAAGAGGGAAAAGATCTAATCATTACAAAGTTTTTTATGTGCGTAGATGTTATAATTCAAAGTTAAAAAATTTTAATAGTATATTTTATTATATAGAACTAAATAGAAATTAATGTTTATAATTACAAAAATAATTTATAAATATATTAATGTATTATATTTAATAAATTTAGAAGTTTTAAAAACTTTTTAGTTTTTTTAAAACATTTAAACAATTTTTTTATAAGATTGCTAATATAGATAAGAATAGTAGATTGTGCAACAAGGGGACGGATAGAAGAGTTGGCTAGTTCTTGGCACACGTGAATTTATGCCCGAATTGAAAGCGAGGGTGAAAAACTTGTGATATGAGGTAGCCTTCTTTCCATCCGTGTTGAGTTAACTAATTTTTGCTACAGCAAAGTCGAAATTACCAACTGTTCGTTTGAATACTGAGTTAAGTAAAAAGAATTCTAACAGGAAAAACTAGTACACTAAAATTGAGATAATTAGCTTTACTATAAATATAAATAAATAGTTTTGTGTAGAATTTAATTTTTTAAATGCCGAAATAACTTTCAAATACTAATATTCCTACAATATTATTAAAATATTAAAATAATACAAGTAGTACTCTCCCCTACAATATTGTTACAATATTAGCACAATATTGTTACAATATTAACACAATATTGATACAATATTGCTACAGTATTATTACAAAATTGTTACAATATTAACGCAATATTGATACAATACTGCTGCAATATTATTTCAATATTGCTACAATATTATTACAATATTGTTACAATATTAACACAATATTGTTACAATATTAACACAATATTATTATAACATTATAATATGAATATCATTTTAGC
>UELX01006336.1:0-11151 GCA_900480035.1 Eupelmus urozonus | reverse complement strand
TGCCCTAATATTTTGCAGAGATTATCGTATGGACCCTACAAACAAAATACTTTAATTTCATGCAAAAATATTGGCATTTAATTTTGCGAAAGTACGTCCTTAATTAGTGATTGAAGTTAAAAAGTGGAAATGATGTAAAGCGTACTTTATTAATTGGTTCTTTGTTAAGGAATTTTTATCTGCAAATATGCATTTTATAAAATTTTGTACGTAAACTAGTATGTTTTTATTGAATTTTCTTTCTTTTATTATTCTGAACACTTAATTGCTTTAAATTAATATTTTGATAATAACTTAATTTTCTGGTATTGGAGTAGAATGAACTAAGAATTATTTATCTGTAATATTAAAAATAACGTTAGAAATATTGTTATTATTTTGTTTGATTATAAATAATATTGTTTATAAAGTATAAGAGTAAAGCTTTACTAGTTCAAAGATAAAAATACTTAAATATTATATCTAATATTATAGTTTTTACAATATTATAAAAAAGCTTATGTTATTTTGTTAAAGAAATAAAGTTTTATTTGTTAATATAGAAAAAAAGATTAAAATATTGAGAAAATTAAGTTAATGCATTAGCAGTAGTAGTGTAAGATAACAGAATGACAATAACTTTGGAGAAGTTCCTAACTTATTTATGTTTAAGAATATATGTAAATGAAATATAATATTAATAAAAATATAGACTTTATTGGACTTCTACAAGCCAAGATGTTATATAAAAAAAAACATAATAATAATAATAATACATCTAATAATTCATTTATATCAAATACATCTTATAATGCATCTCGGCTCGAAGAAGTTCAAAAAAGTCAATATTTTTACTAAATCATCCACGAGTGATAAATTGATCTTTTGTTAAGAAATATAATATTCTTGTAAACCTTGGCTCTAGCGTTTATTTTTATAATAGTTTAAATAGAAAGATTAATTCTATCAGCTTTTTGGTAGTCATCATATTGTAAAAAATTAATTAACGAGGCAATGTTTCGGATAACTTTTGTATCTCTCGTAAAGTAAAAAATCTGAATATTTAACTATTTTTAACTAATTTTAAGAACTAACTATAGTTAATTTTTAAATAAAGGTACAACCGCCGGTTAAAGTATTTTTAAAGTTAAAGTCGGCATTATTTTTATATTTATCTCGTAACGAAAGAATATTTTTACTGGATTAGAAGTTGGCTTTGAAAGTCGTAAATTGCACGATACTTACCGGTATTTTGTAGTTTGTTAGTTACATTTTGATGATTCAAATTAATTATTAAGTTTTTACTATCTTAAAGCCAGTAAAATTGTGGAATACTAAAAAATTAATAAAATCAAATTTGATTTAGCACATTAGTAATACAGTTTTTAAACAATGAAATACTGGTAAGAAAGGGATCTCATTCCGCTAAAAAAATATCTTCATTTTTGTACCCGAAAATAAAATAATACAATTAAAAAATTAAAAAATATAGCAATGGTAAAATAAATCGTGATACATTATGTCAATATATCTTGATACTAAAAACAATATTATATTAATAATTACCAATTTTACATACTGTATTTTGTAACTATGCATTAAGATTGATATTGACCGTATGCACTAAATAAAAATATTTTTTCTGTAAAACGTTTTATCAATAATTTTTGGCTTTTGTTTACTGGTCGGTGGTCAAAATATTAAATGCTAAGATACTTTACTGGTAAATAGTAAATATATCAAATGTTAAGATACTTTAATACAAAACTTTTACTGACTAGTTATTATACTCATAAGAACCGATATGTACAGTGTATAAAATATAAATATATCATTAATACCAAATAATAAAAAAAATTGTCATTAATATGATATATTGTAGTCAACCATACAACTTATTATCAAATAATGGGAACAATAATATATTTTTTTGAAAAAACATTTACAAGTAGACTAAAAATGTATTTTATTAGTATAATTATTACGAAATGTAACAATAATCTATATTAAATGAACAGACTCCATTCTCTTTCCTAATATTATGAATGAAATTCCAATAAATAAAACATAATGTGGTAAAAACTTAAAATTTTCGCAAACAGCACTTTCAAATATGCATTAATTATAAAATATAAAATGAATTACCTTACTTCTTTTAGACCCTTATACTTTGTTCGTTTACAACAAT
The DNA here is from genome assembly GCA_900480035.1 of Eupelmus urozonus. Taxonomy (NCBI): domain Eukaryota; kingdom Metazoa; phylum Arthropoda; class Insecta; order Hymenoptera; family Eupelmidae; genus Eupelmus; species Eupelmus urozonus. Next base: position 8,984 of record UELX01006336.1, on the reverse strand, counting down.
TAAATAAAGTTTTTTCTTTTTAATCTGAGAACAGTTATGTTTTAAAAGCCGTACTAATGCAATAAGCTTTTATTTACAAAAGTGTTTAAAAAACATCGTAAAACTGTTTGTATAACGCATTTTTAAAAGAATATATAAGTCGCTGATGTAGTTATAGTTTTTCTTGTATTTAGTGCAGTATTAATTTCATAAAATTATTGTAATAAAATTATAGTTATGTAATAGCAATAAAAACGGATCATATTTTTAATAATCACTCTCCCATTCGCCTTTTCTTCGAATATACCATTTAAATTTTAATCGTGGAACATAAATCCACTTTTCACAGATATAACTTTTTCATTCTGAACACTTTTGGATGAGTTCCTTGCCTTTTCACTATAAATATTTTCATGTTTAGTAATACCTCTTTTCAAATTTTAAAATTAATGTACAATTGTACAGTTGTGTTCAATTTTGTAATTTCATAAAATTTATATAGCAAACTGTTTTTATTAATTTACTTTATTTTTGACCCTATTAATTTGTGGCACTTAAAAGTTTAATAAATAACTACGTATATTTTGTTAGATGTAATAGTTATAAGAAAATAATAATTAATGATGAGAACGAATCTCTATGAAAATTGTATTATTCAATTTTATAGAGCTTTAAAGGTTTCGATGGCTCCAATTCAAAAAGACTTATTTTTTGTGTAAAAGGTAAATTTTTTCCAATTGGAGCCGTCGATTTTTTAATTTTGTTTTTGTTTTTCAAAATAATTTGATACCTTACATCAAAAATAAAACAAAAGAAATGAAACTTGATTCGAACGTATCAAAATTTAAATTTACATTTTTTGGAGGACAATGATTACATAAATCACAAGAATATGAATATTTGTTCATGTTATTTATCTTTCATAGAACTCATATGTATATAAATTATTATGGTAAATTAAGGAAAAATTATTAATAATCTTAATTCACGATAATAAAACTAAATTTGATTTTCTTTCAAGATCTATATTATTTCAAAAATATAGCTTAATCCAAATGCAAAAAGTTCACCTCAAACAATAAGAATAAGGAAATATATATATCATAATGATCAATATATTTCATTAATATATACATAGTATATATGGTAGTAAGATACCATACAGAGTTGTAATTTAACTTACCCATTTTAAAAATAAAACCATGTACATTTTTTTATTATAAAATTTATAATCTATATAAATTTTTATTTTATTTTTACATAAATCTATTTAAAAGTTAATATGATACTCAATCAGAATATATTACAAAAGTTAATTACAAATTTGCAAAATAACATTAGCATAAAATCTAGTGCTTTCATAAAAATGCAAAATCTATCTTCAGGGATCTTAATAGCGTAAATTTTTTAATTTTATTTATATTTTTTGAATAATTAAAATATTTTGTAAGAATCAATAGTTACTTAATTTTTAAATTATTTTAAATATTTTAATTTAGGCTGTACTCATGATCACCATTTACACCTTATAGTGATTAGTTGTACATTTTCATTTTAAAATCCATCGCATAAGTGTCACAATTTGGTTCACAATTAACATAATAATCGTATTATAAAAAGTTCTAAGAAAATATAGATTTTTAATTATTACATTAAGCAGACCCCTACGCAAGTTAAAAAGGAATCTACAAAAATGAAACCCCCATGAATACTCCATTCCAAGGTGAACTTATCACACGCGGATCACTCAGTTCTTTTGTCATCAATAATGAACGCATTTATTTTAGCACCCTCATAAAAGAATGCTTTTATCAATTAAACACTCATAATAAATGAAATAAAATTTGTGTTTGTAACAGAAAACAAAATATATCTAGAAAAATTTAATTAGAAAAATCTAATTAGGATAAACTCAACGACAACACATGATTAGAATAAAATTATCGATTGACAAAGATCTTTCTTTCACGCTTGTAAAATTTACGCGCATTGACTCAATAAAACGCAGAACAATCAGGTGTAGTATTGTCCATTTGGCAACTGTTATAACAATGGTCAACCAGAAAAGTGGTTAACTTATGAGTAAATATGGTCACCTAGAGTCATGAGCTTGCAAATGATTCGGCGCATCAGCGAATGTGAATTTAAGCTTGTACGCCTCGGCTACCAAAATATTGATTTCCGAGTCTGTCCAATTTTGTGTCGGCAGGTTTTGTAGCATTAACATCAGTCCCTTAAATAAATAAATATTTGTTATAAAATTGATTCGCTGTAAACATTTTCAATACGATGTAAAATACTTATAAATATCTATAAGACCTTTCCAAAAAATTAAATTACTTACTTGAAAGTCAGGTTGAAGAAGTAAATGTCTTCTCCAACGCAAGAGGAAAGCTGCACAAACATATAGTTGAAAAGAGGCAAAACGATCTGACTCAGCTAAATACGTATCCCACAAGCGAATTGTACAATGTAATGGAATTTCTCTTGTAAGTAAATTATTCATCCACCGAAAGGAAAATTGAAGATAATCTACGCCATGTTGATGTAAATGTTGATGTAATGGTGCTATACAGACAAAAATGTTACTTTAAAAATAAAGTTGATATACATAAAAAGATAAACTAAAAAACAGTTCTAAGAAATCGTTTTTTCTATATCCAAATATTTTTTTAAAATAAAGTTAATAGTAATATCTATATAAATTATTTTGTTTTTTTAAATTAGTAATATTTTAAAAGAATATTATATTTTATTTTGTTAAAATATATTATTTTCTGAAAAAAATAAATTGAATTACCATCAATTCTCTGTATAAGTTCTTTCAATTGGTTAACCTTGTGCTGTATTCCTAATTGCGCAAAAATGTAATTATCTTGAATACCGTCAAGAAACTTGGACAAGCACCAGAAACTATCTGCCTCTATAATATCACGTTGTTCTTTTGGTAAAGATGCTACGTCGTAGTTTTCGATGTCTTGCCATGCCGAAACTGGCACAGCTTCTTGAAGAAACACCAAAAAGAATGGTGTTACTAGGTCATTCATACCCTGAAATTATTAAATATGTTTTTGAAATATAAATGAAATTGTTAATATATATTCTCAATAAATTTAATATTAACGAGACTATTAGTATTACAATATTAATTATACATAAATACAATTGACTACAAACCTTAAATAAAAATTATATTTATTTGATTGTATAAAATAGAAAAGTATGTAACACTGTAAAAAGGTTTTTGAATTGAATTTTATTTAAAGAAAACAGCATGAATCAATAAATTTTGTATGAAGAAAATTTGGGAGAACTAAATAAAATTCTTACCTGAACATATCCAGATGCTGGATGTCGAATAGCCCAAATGTACAAAATCCTTTCAAAAATCATCTGAACAGTTGATTGTTGAAAGAGAGATATAAGTGGTGACATTCTAGGAATATCAATATGAATTTGTCGATATGTATCTTGAAATCCTTCATCTCTTTCTGTATCGTAGTACTGTTTTACTAAATTCCAATAATCTAAACGTTTTCGCTCTAGCACATGTTGTCTGCGCTCTAAATTTGCTGGAAGATATTCCTAAAGCATAAGGCAATAAATAAGCTTTTGAATAAATAGTAGATTTATAATAAACATTGAAGATCTTCATTACTTACAGATAATAACCTCCATGTGACAGAGCGTAACCTTGCAGGAACACCAGACCATGATAGTTGCCTCAACTCGTCCAAATTAAGTAAAGAACTTTCTAAATGTACTTGAAATTTATCAATTTTACTTTCTCCATCTGAAACATAAGAGTGAATTAAATTTCATTTGTATATTATTACTTTACAAATTTTATTGATTATAGAATTATCAGAATAAGAAGTCAAATAATGCTGACAATATACATACATATTTCATAGTTTAAATATTTTGATAAATAATCACCTTGTTCTTTAGAAGGGACAAAAAATTTAGCACCGGAATTTGGTTGTCTTAAGGGCTGTGGCCTGCCTGGAAATTGTGTGTGACGTTGATAATGAACTCCGGACTTTGATTCAAGATCATTCACTGGCTGTGAATGAGAATCACTTTTTGAGGCACTCGCATTTAAATTGGCATTTCTTAAGTGAAGAGGTTGGACAGCTAATCGTTGCAGAGCTTCTGTTTTCTTTTCTTCAGAAATGGTCTCCTGTCGATTACTTTCTTTGTTATTGGTCTGTGGTAATGAACCTGTTGTACTTGATCGATGGTGGTTTATAACACTGAGAGCTGCAGAGTGACTGACTCTTTTAGATATTTTTACATCCGAAACTAAACAAAATTCATCATCTCCAGAATCCCATGCATCATCAACACTTTCTTGAAAATCTTGAAAAGATGTTGGTCCACCACTTCCAGCTCCAGTACTTCCAGAACCACCCAAGGAATTACTGATTGAACCACTTCTTTCTTGTCTAGAATCTTGCTTTAAACTAGGTCTGAAAGTTATTATTTGTGTAAATATTAATTAATAATCAATAAATAAATCTCTATATAATATATACTACAATATTGGACTAAAATTTCAATGATAAATAATATACCTTCCAGGAACTGCTCGAGAATTCTTTTTCCAAAATGACTGATAACCTTGATGTACCTGATGATGACGGCTTTGATTCTCCATATTCATTGAATAACCGCCTTAAGCGACGGCCATTGATCTCACAATGAAGTTGATTTGGACGTATTCATTTTGATAATAAATTACATCAAAATTGATTCCTGCATACCTGTTTAAAAAAATTATAAATAATTAAATATTAATATATTATACATATAGTACTATTAAAATTATTATATTTTTGATACATCAACTGCTTTTGGAGTAAATATGTTGTTGTAATTTATGAAATACTAAAATAAAAAATTCTATTGTTATTTAAAATTAGGTAAGAAAGGTATTCATTTATCTTGTAGCACCTAATCTATTAAGTGTAACGCATACTTAAAAAATAGGAATCAGCGTTAGCTGTTAAAGGAATTCAACTAGACATGTAATTTTCTAGCCTTACATTTGTTATGTAACATTACTATTGTTTCTTTAATAGACCAATCAGAGAATAGCCAGTAAAAAAAGAATAAATAATGAAAATTGATTTTTTATATAGGTATAGTGTATCAAGTTTATGCTATAACAAAGATGTTTATAACCTTAAACAAGAAATTTATAATCAGGAAACCAAAGACAAAAAAATAGATGAATAATTCTTTACAAATACTTTTATAAATTTATACCAACATTCAACACTAATCCAAACTTCATAATACATTGAATTTCGATATCAATTTATAAAAATATTGATAGACCATACACGCAGGGACACTAAAAAATTTCATCATTCAAGACATGCCACATCACATCACCTCTCAAAAAAAAAACATTTTCAAACGTGCCATCCACAGCCACATCAAAATCCCTGTACAACCAGCTTTTAAAAAATCCAGCCTCCTCAATCTAACCGTACAGCGATTGTAAAAAGAACATCATAAGAGCACCACGACACTGTTACTCGTGAACCAACGCACAGCAGAGAGATCAGCTCGGCAGTACCGTCTTAGGCAAAACAAACATTCCCACAGGTATACAAAGTCAACCTCGCGATATCCCGACAAAAAAAGACAAAACTGGAGGCAGCCACGGCCGCCGTGACATACACGAAGACACACACCAGACGGAGCCAGAGAGGTTAGATTGACACGAAAACGCGCCGACTGCAGCCTCGAAATTACCCCACTGCGTCTCAATCTTAAAGTAACAACGATTGTTTGTTTATACGCGTGGATAAAAGTCGGGCGTTCAAGAGACGAGCTTGCGCCGCTGCTATATACCTCTGGATCTCGGGACTTGCAGACGTCCTCCTGGGAGATGCTGCACTATGTTGGGACGCTGCCGATGACGCCTGCGTGTGGCTAGACTCGAGGCGTGTATATGTTATTGTTGTGTACGTGCCTCTCGCTGGCCAGCTATCAGCCTTAGCTGAGTATCAGCAGCGTTTGGACACTGTGTACACAGGCTGATATATATGCATGCTGTATCTATATCGCGTGACGTATGAGACGAGGCGTGTGTATATATGTATACAGCTAGGAGGGCTTGTGCATATATACGTCGGCGACACACACGGCGCTCGGAGAAATTGCGGACTGTGCAGCTAGAGAGCAGTAGCTGACTGGTGGCAGTCGGTTTGGCGAGAGCGGTGTTGCCAAATAATATGTTGCCGGACGGATTATTGTCGTTTTTCAGAGAGGTCGCTTGAATTTTTAATTTCTGCGCGCTCGGATAGGTATTCTTATATGTATGGAGATATGTACTGTTTTTTATTTTATTAGTGTGGGGAAGGAATGTTTGAGACTGATGGGATGTATTTTAATTTTGTAAAAGTTGAGCTTACGTATTTATATCAGTAGCTATTGTTTACTTTGAAGGGGAGCAATAAGTAATTGTAATAAATGATTTTGGAGCACTTATCCATATGAAGAATCAAAAAGTGCACTTATTTTTCTTAGTCTTGACAATATATATCTCTAATTTTAAATACTGAAAAAATTTGAGTAAAATAAAATTTAAAAGAAAATAGAGAAGATATCGACGAAAATCTATTTTCGAGTATATTTGAAAATAAAATAAAATTTAATTTTAATTATAAATAATGTTAATAAATGTTGTTGTCTTGGAATATCACCAATAATTGCGGAAACAGATTTTTTTATCAATTTTGAAAAAAAATTAATGTCATCTTTAATTTTATTTATAACAATAACAGATAGCGACTTTTCAAGCCATGAAAATATTAATTTATATTAATGTTAAATAATTTAATAATTGACAAGATTTTTTTAAAAAGATGTAAATAGATATTTTAATCATTCATATAAATATATTGGTGAATTTATAGGTATAAAAACTATTTCTACTATTTTTTATATTGTTATGAAAAAAAATCAACTAATTATATATACAGAACTAAAAATTCACTTTCCAGAAGTGCCGGATGTAGTAAAATGATAGTCTTTATACGCACTTCAAACGCTAAACCGTTTTACAAATAATTAATGCACCTACAAATGTTGTTACAATTTTTACACTAGGGTAAAAGTTACATAAATACATTTAAAAAATTACATTAGTTTATTACGCAATAGAGGAGTTTATATGTGGCCGTGAATTCGTGTGCGAAAGTACTACTACAATAACATGTAGGCTTATACCTTGTCGATAGTCTGGGAAACTCATTAAATTTTACAGTATTGCTCAAAATGAACCCCACTTGAAGGAAAGAGCTTGAAAGTTCTGTATCTCACGGATTACACATCGTAGAAAGCTTTTGTAATACTCCTTTGGAAGCTCTTCTGATGAATGTATTTTCAGAATTCCATACAAACTTTTTTAACGATACACAGTGCCTTCTGCGCATGCATGAATTTGTAAAATTTTGAAAAATTTCATATACAACTTTGACCATTTGTTGTACGGTAGTCGAAAGTTATTACATTCTAAAAAATATCGTCTTTCGAAGGGCAATTGCAAAAGCTTTATAAATTTCGGAACGTTATTTTAAATTGATTTTTCATCAAGTTATGTTTATTTTTATGAAAAATTTTTTTTTATATTTTTTACTAGCGTTTCTTTTTAAGCTGCATATGGGTGAAATAAAAGTAAACCATATAGATATTTGAAATGACAGAAAAGGTTTTAGATAAAGAATTTTTTGCCAATTACTCAATAGGAGTATCCGTAACTCCGTACTCTTTTAATATAAGAATAGCAGACTGTCTTGAGACAATCCTGCTTTTTGATTAATTTGATTTCGACGGTTTCCAACCGTAGACTAATTCAAATCCTTTATATTTGTTTTTAAAAATAAATGGAATTTATTAATTATGCAGTAAGGCTTGGTAATTATATTATTGGATTTCTAAATAAAGTAAAAAAAATAAGGCTTACAATCACGATTTATATTGCGATAAATATAAATAGACGTAACATCATTTTTTAACACATTTATTTATTTACTTTTATTTATACTCATATATATGTTTCTTCGTATATATATACATAAATTTTTAATAAAAGAAATTAAGTAAAAAATAAAAAAAAAAAATGTTCTTCACTACAAATCGCTGCTAATGTCTAAAATTAAACTTTTAAGTGTGTTCCTCCCATTCAAATACATGGTCATGATTTTTAAACACTTTGAAGTGTGCTAAATACTTACGTGTTTAATGTTAGACATTTGGATTTTTAGTGTTAAATCTTCAAAAAAGTACATTTTTTCTTTATCGTCTTCTTTATAGAATACGTATTGAAATATAAAATAATTTTTTTAAAATGGTCATTTTTTCTAAAAATTATAATAATATTATAAAAAATCAATTTAAGAAAAAATCGTCAGAGCTTATATATTAAAGCTTTAGCAATGCATTAATACATTAATTTTTGATAAATATGTATATCCAAAAATTACAACTCAAATTTTTCGAAATTTTTTGTAGAATTTTGAACATACATTTCAATAATTCTAAAACAAGTTACAAAAGTCTTCTATGGTATTTAGTTAATGAGATATGAAACTTTGAGATTCTTTTTGAATAGTGACTTATGGGTATTTGTAAATTGAGGCGCTGTATGATAGCAATAAGACTTATTATAGATTTTTTGAAAAAAGTTCACAGCGTTAAAAAATTACATAATGGTATATTTTTGTACATTATAGTATATTCTTTTCAAAATTTACTACAAATTTACGGTAATTACCAAATCATTATCAAATACCTGAGGCTAATAATTTTAGCCTTGACGAGGCCTATGACACTATTATGTTGCCGCGGATAATTTTCTCGAGGTCGAAGTGAACGATTTCTCGGTTCGGTGCTAGCAGCGATCATCGACAGCTCGGCTTCAGTCACCATAACGGTCGAGCTCAGAAGATAAAAGGAGATTCTACTGCAACGGTACTAAAAGCGATAAG
>UELX01006335.1:0-10000 GCA_900480035.1 Eupelmus urozonus | reverse complement strand
GAAATAAGATAGGGGAGAAGTCGGTCGACAAGAGCTGGTATTCGGCTTGGAACTTTTAAATTGGTACGCCGAGTTTCGAGTTCAGCTCGGGAGGGTCGTTACTTTTTCAGCTAATTTCAGCGACGAGTGAATGGGCGGGAGGGGGACGTTTTACTTTTAATAGATATTTGCTCGAGGTCAAAAATGATATTCGAATTTAAGACGAGATTGAAAGTAGTGTACTATTTTGGGTAAATGTTGCGATGGCTTTTCTGAGGAAAAATGCTTTTCATAAATATTTATTCAGCGTTTTATAAATATTTAATAAATGAATCTTTTATAGCGCACGCTAACGACGCCTGTTACGTAAAGTGGCTGCAATTGAAACAAGCGGATGGCTTATTTAATTTAAAATATAGTGAACTGTTAACCGGCTGAATGCATAATTGTATTTAAATAATTACAATATTTTGTTCCTATTGATGTCAAAGTACTCGTTCAGCTGATTAAACAGAATTGAACGTCCTCGAAAAAAAGTGGCAACCGCTTTTTTAATTTAACTATCCAAACGAAACTCCAAAAGACCAGCTCGTTATTTACCACGTAAAGTACCGTGTCTTTTTTTCCGCAATATCTCCCCCTGAAAATGCTCCTCTGTGTAAGTACACATCAGTGCTCTAACATCCTGCTCGCGACTGTCATCGTTTGCTCGCACCTACCTCGCTTCTCAAAGTAAGTGGTTTGGTGTTCTTCAAAAAAAAAAAAAAAAAATTCACTTCTTGCAAAAACACGAAACGATAAACAAAGGCTCGTTTCTCCTTTGAGGTCGCTCAAAGCCAGCGTTAACGTCCTGTATAATGCACTTCTCGCGACGCTAGTTTTTGCACGCACGAAATGTATATGCGTTTTGAGATTGTCGTCGCGTCCTTAGTGAGCGGTTTTACCTCCCCCGAGAACAAAGGCGAATTCTGGAAAGATATTTTTGCCGAAAGAAGACGAACGAGAGGGAAAGAGAAGGAGAGGAGGGAGAGCGAAACCGCGTAGGTAGAATCGAGCGCCGAGAGTATTCCTGGAGTGGAGGCCTGAAGCACTTTCGTTACCTTTTCCCAACTCTTCTTCTCTCTTTCGCTGCTCTTTGGATTCTTCCGTTTCTTTCTTGCTGGTTTTATCCTTTTTTTAATTTCTTGCTACGTTAATTCTGCTTTATTTTACTTTTCCAGCTGCGCTGCTTCTTTTTTCGTTCTCTCTTGCGCCCCTGTCTTCGCGAGCTCGTTTTTGCTTCTTGAATTAAGCAGACGACGAATTGACCAATTTTCGCGCAGCTGCGAAAAATGTAATTGCCATTTTTTTATTTTTGGATTAAAGTGGAAAATGCAATTTGGCGATGAGGTTGATATTTTTGCGCTACGTGTAATAAATTGGAAAGTTCATATATTAGATTAAGATAATGCTGCTATAATTACGAACTTCTTGTATACTTTTTTTAAAACTTTGTTAATCAACCAAAAAATTCTTGATAATTTGTCCATCATTCTTTAAATAACAATCCATCTACTCTCCAGATTTTTAAATTCATAAAAATGTGCATGCACTTTCAATCTTTTCAAAAACATCCGTTTATTAAGAATGCTTGAAAAATGCGCCTACCCCTAGCATTGTCTACAATCTCGTACTTTTTTCTACCGTCATTCATCGTTTCACTTTTTTCCACCGTCTCTCTACCTTTTCGCGTACAGCTCTGCTGCACTAGCGTTCTTTGTTCTTTATTCCCTCTCTCTCTCTCTCTCTCTCTCTCTCTTTCTTTCTCTCTCTCTCTCTCATTCTCTCTCACTTTCCCTCTTTTTCTCTCTTTCTTTCTCTCTGTTTCCGTCTCTCTCTTTCCCCTCTCTCTCCCCCCTCTCTCTCTCTCTCTCTCTCTCTCTCTCTCTTACCCCGTCTTTCCAGCTTCGTGCAAACTATACTTTTCTCACCTGTATATCCTACCCGAGTTATACAGTGCATCGGGAAGGGTATATACCTAAATTATTATGCGCGCGCAAACAATACAAAACGAGCTCTTCACGCTACGCACGCGAGATTTCGAGCATTCTTTATGAGAATTATGACAAACAAGGATGAGGAAGACAGAAATCATATTGTTGCTGCGCTATACAGGAAACAAAGTGCGAGCGTAATTTTGCGATGACTCGGGTGCGTAATTGCATTTTTCGACGTTGTAACTATTAACCTTAAATTAGGTACTTTTTATTTAGTTGAAACCGATTTTTAGTGATTAAAGAAGTCTTTCTATATACATGATATATTATCGATTTCTATTATTAAGAATTTCGATAAAGCTCTAAGAAAGAGTTATACATAAAGAGATTTATATAAAAGGATTCCCGTGTCTGACCTGATACTGATAAGACTACTGAAAGTCGTTAATTACAATATTCTCGCATAGAATATTATTGAGTAAACTTCAGTCAATTCTTTATTCTTTATTTCGAAATGATGATTAAATGAAAATGAGTCGATATATTGCCCCCTTTATCGCAATTTTTATACTTTTATTAGCTTTACTGACGTCCGGACATTTTGCCAGGTAATGGAAATTTTTTCTGATTACATATTAATTTTGGAAAAAGGCATAGAATTTAAAACGTCAAAAAAGTCAGCAACGTCAATTAAATGATAATAGTTCATGAAAATCAATAAAGCTTCCTGCATTTAATGATTCGATACTTCTACATGTAATGACACTTGATAATTTGGAAAAAATATTTTAGAAAATATATTCACTCACTCACGCTACCAAACTACCAAACACTCTAACGTCATTCTAATCTAACTATTCCAATATTGCCCAAATGCCCTCCATGTCACCCTGTCCCTGATAAATCACAAAACAAGCCGCTCAAACTCCAGAACTCAAGCCTCCCCCCCCAGTCAGCCGTCAAATTTTCCTCGGTCATCACAAAACTTCGCTCGGCGTAAAGCGAGCCGAAAGAGCATAAAACGAGCTAAAAGAGAGAGAGCGAGCGAACACACCTACGTCAACAAAATCTTCCGCAGCCGCTTAATTAAGTTAATCAAGGATTATCGCGCCGGCTACACTTCATTACACCCAGAGAGAGAGAGCCGGCTCGCGGGCCGCTTTCTCTCGTTTGTTCTCCTCTCGAATCTTATCCTCGCAGTCCGCGCGCTCGCTCCCGGTGATAAATCGCCGGCTGAAACTTAAGAGAGAAAACCACCAAGTTTCGCCGCTGACGCGCGATCGGCTCGGAAATTTCGCCCCCGAAGCCCGAGGTGACTGCGAGGGGTATATAATGGCCCGAAGAGAGCCGGATGTCGAAATTTGAGGACCGAATGAATGGAGCATAGGCCGACGGCTTGATAGCGATGATTAATGCAAGCCGGGTTAATCGAGAGGCTTTTGACGGCGCTCGAGACGTTCTCGCTTTAAATTTCTTTATTATGCTTCTAATTCAGCTTTTGCTTATTAACGGGAATCTAACGAAACACTTACAGCAATCCTTGGGAGAAACGATCGTCCAAGTTGAAACAAAGCTACTATTAATAAACTTCCTGGGCGCAACTTGAAGCTCTTCCGATTCGAAGCTAAGCCCTCACTTCACTCGAATCTCAGCCATTCACCGCGCCATTCGTCTCCTCCTGTTCCCGATAACGACCCTCCGCGGAGTTTCGTGCGAGCGCTTTTTTACTCGACGCGCTTTCGCGTCTACCTCCTCTCAAGGAGGAGCTACGGGAAAAGGAACGAATGAAGATGCATGCGCCCAGGCGAAACTTTGCCGGATACTTTTTCCTGGGGGAGGGGGGGAGCTTGCGCCCTGTTTAATTTTTGCGCGAGCGGGAGATTCGCAAAGTTGAAACTGAGACTGAATTTATCGCTGGGAAATGTGTATGCAGCCGTGATTTTCCGACTTGCAGGCTGTATAGCGCGTTTAGTTTGGGACGGTGGGAGGCGCGTGTATTGATAGGAATAAAGTTGGGAGTAGGAGGGGAATTTATCTGAAGGAGAGATGGTAAAAAATTGCTCGTAAGTAGAGTCTTTTTAGGCGAATTTAGTCTAATGGATTTTAATGAGTTTCAGTGACTCGTAAAAATTGGTATGCTTTTTAATGTTTTTTGTAAATAGATGATGATGGGTTTTTGTTTTTACTGAATACGAGTTTGCAAACTGAATGTAGAGCGGTTCAAATGTTTAGTATAAATGGTGAATACATAATTGTGGAAGTAATCTTTTGATGAAGCAAATTTTTTGCAAATTTTTTCCAAATTTTATAAATTTAGCATATTGCAAGTTCTAATTGGCTTGGTTTAAAAAGTGTATTAAAATAATTCTAGTTCATGTCCTTTTCTTTTAAACGCCAATTACAAACATGAATTAAAAAACAATAAGCACAGTTCTGCGAAAACAATTTTAATTTTCACACTAGCTTGAAAAAGAAATCTATTTTTCCCCTCCTATCTCATTCAGCGATTTCACCACTTACAGCCATCCCTCCATATATCATAAGCTCACCCTTGTTTATCATCGGCGGATACCGCGTTTCGAGAATTCGATTGCCGTCTTGTTTATGCAATTTTATTCCTGATTTTCGCATTACTCGCGCGCTCGCGCTGAGCAAATAGTCGACAAAACACGCATCATCCCACGTCGATTCTCTAGCGCACGCGTCCGGCTTTTTTTTTATTTAGACTAGATAATTAACGTATACGCACTGAGAGCAGGATTCGCTGAGCAAACATCGAAACGAGGCTACGTGGATTGACCGTTGCTTTTTTTGTTGTTATCGCTGCAGATATGCAACGCTGATGTAACTCGGCTTTGCGTGCAAGCTTAATTGTTTTTTTGTGGACTTTGAGTGGCTCGACTGTTCATTTTGCGAATAAACAGTATGTTGCTGGGAGGAATTTTTAGAGAGGCGCGGAGTGAAATAATGTTTTGCTGTTTTGTTTGACTGAAGCTTTGGTGATTATCGTGAATTAGAATGTGAGATGATGAATGCTTTGTTAGTTGAAATTGCTGTGTGAAACGCTATAGGTTTGTTTAATTGGAGTAGTCTAAATATGTACCGAATTTTTCTTTTTTTTTATTGCTTATTAGCAATTATCGGACTAAAATGTCAATAGTGAAGCAAATTTCTACGTAGTTGATAAATACATGTTCTATTTGGTAACTAGAATTCTTTTTTCTACAAATGCGAATCTAGTTTATCATACTTTTTAATTTATTTAATTGAAATACTTACATTTTATTAACCATTTTTACAAACTATTATCTATATTTTAAAATTTTTATACATTAATTTTTTCAATAAATTGCAATTAATCCAGCACAAATAATAGCCATTAAAAATATTGTAATAAAAAAAATTTAATTTATCGCTGACAAATTTTACAAAATATTTACAATAACTTTGAATTTTATAACTTAAAATTAATAAAAAAACATGCACCTTAAGCAACAGTAATTACTCTAACATTTTTTATGCATCCATAAACGTCCCATCAAAAAGCTCCAAAACACCCCCGCCAAATCCGCTCAGCCTCCGTCCTCCATCTTCAGTCTTACTCTCGAAAAAGACGGAGCCGTGTTTTCCTTAGCCCGACATCGCGTTCGCCAAACTCGGACGCGCTCGAGACGGACTAATCCTGAAAAATAGCGCGGGACATTTTTCACGGGATTCGAAGTTGCACAATCTGTAGCCCAGGATCCTCCAGAGAGTCGTCGTCGTCGTGCTACTTCTTCCTTTTTCGAACTGCGCCCTCGAAGATATGTTCCGGCCAGACGGGGGACTATGCACTCTGGAATTTGCATTTTCTAAATGGCACCGCGCTCGCTCGCCGTGGAATATATTTTTGAGCATGGCTGTAGGTATGCATGCGCATGTTGTATTTTTTTTCCGGGAGGATGATGGATGGTGGTTCTTTTTTTTTTAGGAGAGCATGCGTGGTGAATTTTTCAGAGGGCCCTGGATATGCTATTGGAATTTCGTTTGCGGTATAGGATGGATTGGATTGCAGTATTTTGAAATTCACATGAGCGGCGTAGACTGGCGGAAGGAAATTTTTGGAATTAGAAAATATTTTTGGTCGCGAGCGTGAGATGGGTTGATATCGTAATAATGATTGAAAGTTAGTTTATTTTTGTTGTTGATTGCATTTGAACTTTCTTTATTTGTAGAATCAGAAAATGAAAATGTGATTGTAAAAAGAGTAATATAATTCTTAATCAAGAGTAATATTAACTCTTATTATTTATTTACGAGTCTTTTAATAAAATTTCAAGAATACTAATTAATATTATTAAATTTCATAATGTACGTTAATGAATATTGAATTTAAATAAACTTACATCGAATTTTAATTAGTATCGTCGGGAATTATATTGCGTATTTTAAAAGTTTAAGTAAGGATTATGAATTATTATAATTTACATGCAACCTGCTTCATTTATATTTATCAATAAACTGACATTAAACAGCGAATGTAGAATTTACAAAACAGTAATATTTATGAATTTTCAATAAGAAATTTAATTTAAAACAATCTTGTGCTATATTTAATTCATCGCACTCATCAATGCTTTTTTATCATACGCAAATAATTCTTAAATTAAAGCACCTGCACTGTTGAAGCCTTCTTTAAGTTTTTCCAGGTACGTTACCGAAAATAAATTCAATTACATTTTTATTCAAAATTCATTAACATTTTATTTCATATGTAATTGAATCATTAAATTTTAAATCGTTTTTAATTTTTAATAATTTAAATTTAATAATTTAATTTTCCATGAATTTAAAAAAAATATATAAATGAATTTTTAATCATATATGACTGAAATAAACTTCAATAATTTTTAACTAAAGTTTTAAGTAAATATTTTTAACAGTGCATCTACTAAAATACAAAAAGAACCAATACGAACGCTCTAAAAAATATTTCAAGCACCGATCATTGAACTTTCCAAAATCATGCTCCCAACCTCACCTTAAAAATCGAAAAAAACCCTCTACCTCTACATTTCCGCATTATCGAGCTCACCATCCGTAACAAGAGCCCACTCCCTTACTTGCAAAAGTAAGAAACCACAGCATCGAGATCTCTCCAAAGCAGCTCTCCGCGAAATTCCCCTCCGCCCTCTCTCTCTCTCTCTCTCTCTCTCTCCTTGCATCTCTCCTGTAGAGTCAAGTTTTAACCGAAAACTCGACGTCCCGGGCGAGGCGAAGATTTATTATTCCGGCTGTCTGGCTCAACATATCGCCGAGATTATACGGCTCGTGCGCGCGTGCGCGTGGAGAGCGTCGAGGATCTGGAATAATGGCCACCATGCGCGGCCGCGCATTTGTTTATGGAAATTTGTTTTGCCGGCAGACTTAGGCGCTAGACTCTGGATACGTTTTCGCTCTGGGGGGAATGAGAATCAGAAGACTGTATTTAGCGTTAGTTGGGGAGAACTGGAGAAGCTTGGATATTTGGAGGCGGGAGATGTGTTTGTCTTGCGACAAAGGTGATGCGTTGCTGGGTAGGTTATTTAATTTGGATTTGATAATGTGTGCGGGGTGAACAGTAGAGAGTTACTTATCTGATGATAGCTTGGGGTTGAAACAGTTTTCGGATAATTTATTATCTACCCTGGTAGAAGTGATTCTGTTTAATAGCCATTTAATGTCTAGTTAGTGGTTTAAAAAGTAGAAAATGGCCAAAAAATTGCCATTTTATAGTTTTCAAAAGTTAAATTTCTATTAGGCCAGTAATTCATCCATATAAAAAAAATTTAGGCTCTAAATCATTTCTATTTCATCGATGACTCACACCTATAACTGCAGTCAATCTAAATTCCGATCCGATCTCAAAGAGCACCCCAGATTCCCACGCCTTAATCCGAGTCAAGAATAGCCCCAAAAAAGACAAAACTTTCGAAAAAAGAGCACGGAAAAGTCAAGGGATATGGAAGCAAAGGCACAGGAGAGTATAGAAGCCACCGCCCTAGAAGGAAAAGTAGCTTCCTCTAGCCTAGGTACCAGCGGATAAAAAGATGCCGGCAGGGAATAGAGCGAGAAAGCGTAGAGTATAAAAATAGAGCAACGAAAAAAAATAGAGTGAGAGAGAGAGTCACAAAAAAAAACGTAGGAGCAGGCTTGTGGGCTAGACACAGGGGGGAGGCTAGGGTAAATAGCAATTAGGCCCCTCTGATCCTTTGATCCCCGGCCAAATGCCAGAACGAGAGCGAAGCTCTACCACAGCGGCGGCGGTGGCGGCCGATGAAAAATTGTGCGCCTGCGAAAAAAGCCAGGAGGGGCCGCCAGGATGTCTCTCTCTCTCTTTTCTCTTGCTATAAAATATCGAGGAAATTTTCAGTGGAGCCTTCGTTGTTGGATGAGGTGCTTCCTAAGTATCTATAAGGAAACGCTTAATTAGCAAAGGGAGTAAAGAATCGTTTGGCGCTGATTATTTGGAGTGTAGGAGGTATGGTTGTTATAGTTATTGAGAGTTTAGGGAAAGGGGTTTGTAGTGATGATGACTGGACTAAATATAAAATTGAACTAAGGGAACTGTTTGTATGATTGAAGTTGTCTAAAAGTTGTAGATGTTATAGAATTCAACAAAGTTGCTATTGTTCTACTATCGTTTAATCACTTGTATCTCAGAAATTTAATATCTTTGTAATGAAGTTTTAAATGAAGTTGATTCTATCGAGCTTCGCAAAGTTTACTGTAAATTTCCAATCTATATAAATTTATTTTGAACTACGAAATTAGCAAACTTTTATTGTATTGATTTCAAGAAGTGGGTCACAAAAATATGTTGCCAAAATGTCAATATTTATATAATAAAGATTATATTATTCGTGAGATCGATAAAATTTGCTGCACCTGAGGATCAATATCTTTATTATCTAAATATTTTTTAAATTTAAATGTTGTTTTAACTACTTATTTTAAATCATTCAATCAATATGTGGCATATGTTTTCAATTCTATTTCACAAACACTGCGATAATAAAAATTATATTTAAGAATTTTTAAATAAAAATTAGTACATTTCGCCGTTCTGATTTTACGCAGAACAGGAAAGTGCACTAGCTTTGTAACTGGATAGCCAAACGTTCAAAAAACGAATAGTGCTACTCTTCGCAACTAAGACGTAAATTGACTTTCAAGGAAGGGCTAGAATGTGTGGAAAAGAGATTTCAAGGAGGCTTTGAGGATCGATTTTTGACACCTACAAATGAAATCCAGTATCGATAATTTCATTAAATGAGCTCTTTTTTTAATAAGCAATTTAATAAAACCATACAAAAATTACTTACACTTAATTCAAACTTTAATGTTGTAAAAAAATATAGCGCAAAATATGATTAAAAATTTCTTTTTTGTTTTAATGATTCTGTTTAGCGAAATTTAGTAACTTTTTTATGCCATTTTCACGCAAATTCAAACTTTTATCCAATTTTATCGTTTACGTCTCTGGTATCTATAATACAAATATTTAGAGTATCTTGACCGATGAAATCATTCTGTCAAATCATTCTCAGGTCAAATTCATCATTTATTAAGAAAATAAATTTGATATTACATAATTCATATTTAGTAAAGTTGGCCCAGTTAAAGAAACAATGTACATTGCAGTTTATCTTAGAAATCGGTTCTTAAAGCCTTCTTAAAATTCCTTTCTCGCACATTTTGTCCCTCCTTGTTAGCCTACTAGAAATACCCTTCTCCAATATTTACAAAAACCAATCTCTATTTTGAATATAACAAAATAATAAATATTAAAACAAAAAAAAAAAAAAAACATTATAATCAACTCCTTTATTTACAAATCTCACGCATTCCAAAAATGTCCATCGCCACACCATTCTTCCTCTCTCTCTCTCTCTAACCGGCATTTTCAGAAACACAATCATCTCGTCTCAGCCCTGCCCCGCCACATAAGTATGCACGGGAGACTTCTCGCCCAGTCACCGACACGCTCCTCTACCCTACGTAACCCCCCCCCCCCCCCCCCCCCC
>UELX01006334.1:0-11154 GCA_900480035.1 Eupelmus urozonus | reverse complement strand
CGCCCTCTAGTCTGATAAACAATTTCAATATTTATTTTAGCTTATTTATCCTACAAAAAATATTAAAAACAAAGTTTGCCACGTGTAATAGATATTGAAGATCTTTTGACAACAGATATAATTTTTCTCTACAAAATATAATTTTAGTTTAGCATTTTAATCCACAAAATCTGTTTTTAATCACATATTATTTAAAAAAAAAACATTAGAAAAATAAAAAAGATAATTTCGATATTAATTTTTAAGGAACATAATGCCGGTATGAATAACTACTTCTGATGCCTCTCGAACTATCTTATATTGGCAATGAAAATGGTGCTAGCAAGATATATTTTTTACATACGTATTCTCTTACAGTAATTTTACAACAGGGTTATATAATAATATTTTTCAATAATTCTTTCAGTTTAACAGTTACATATGAATAACTCTAAGTTTAGAAATCTTTTAAACAAAATTTGCTACGAAGAACTCATCCTCCCTGGCACAAATGGACGAAACGAACACGTAAACAAAATTATATCGACACGTGTCGTTGGTGTTATAATATTCGAATATCACCTAGTGATTGGCTGGTTTTTTTTTCGTTCCCAAAAGATTACGAGAATTGGCGTGAATCCAAGTCTGATAATCGCCCATACGAAACGCGCACCATTCTACTCTTATTTCGCTCGTTCCACTTTTACCGAAGGTCTTTGGGTGTCGTGTTGCTATATTTAGCGACTGCCGCTATATCATATAGAGTCGGGCGCGAAGATTTTAAGAAATACACCTCGAAAGTATGAGATGTATATCTGTTGATATAAATGAAAAGTTTTCCTAACTAGAGTGATGCTCTACTAACGTATTGCAAAAGATTTTATTAAAAATCTACTGGATAATTAATTGATGTGTAATTGAAATAAAGCATATGTTTCGAGTATATAGTATAAATAACAAAAAAGAAATAGTATTTTAGGGAGATAGACTTTTTAAATTGTATAAAATTTGTTATATTTTCATTTTAATCTTTTGTTTTATTGACTCAGATAAGAGAACATGAGTTCTTAATTCAGAAATTCTATCAAAACTAAAAATATGCATCTGTAATTTTAATTTCAAGGCCAGTACCTAATTATTTGATAAACTTTATTTACAGTACGGTAACAAGAAATTCACAATATGATTTTCCACAATAACTGTCTGCTTTTATACTCTTTATTTCGATAAAATTATTTTCACAAAAACGACAAACTATCGATTTAAACCAAAACTATTTAAGTAAAGTACAAACAAAACAATTCATTGGGTTGATAAGAAAATAATTAAATTTTATCATATCAAAAAAAGCGTAGAGAAACATAGTACAATAATTATCGGAACAACGGAAATTAAAAAAATTAACGTAAAAGAAAGAGGAGGCGTGAGAGAGAGAGAGAGAGAGAGAGAGAGAGAGAGAGAATCGTATTTCATATTTTTTTGTATATTTGATAGAAACTTAATTAAGTAGTTATACTGTATTTGCAACTGGAAAAAAATATTTAGTTAAATGAAATTATCCAACAAATGATTTTTGATAAATGAGGGATGTTTCTCTTTTTATTCTTTTTTTTTATTCTATTAACTATTTGTCACCTGGAATAAAATACAGTGCTTACGCAGAGGATAAATATTGAAAATATAAATAAAATATACTCATAACAAAAAACACTATCAGTCTAAAAAGCGCATGATATATAGACCATAGGGAAAGGAAAGGGACTCGATGCATTTATTATTCGCTCCCCGCGCAATATGTATTAATCGTTCGCGATATCGCGCGAGGAAGTAGCTGACTCGCGCACGCGCTAAGTGCTGCTTTCTGTTACCGGAAGCGCGCTAATAGACATTACTGCCCCTCCACTGCTGCGTCATGCACTGATTTCGCGTTCCTCAGCGCTGCCGAAGCTATATCTTCCCTCCACTCGCTTTCATCTTAATGCTTATATGAAATTTGACGTTCAATAACTTTCCGATGCTGTTAGGTTGTTTTTATGCTTATTTGTTTCTCTGCTTTTTATAGACTCCATTAATACATTATGGTGCAGTTTCATTTGATTATTGCGCAGTTATTATAGCGAATTATTTGGGTACAGCTCAGGAATTTGACTTTTTTATTTTTGAAAAAGACCCAATCTTTCACACAGGAAAAAGTGGAATACTTGGTATTTTCATTTTAAAGTCTAGTTATAATAGTTATTGTTATTGCATCTATATCTGACGCTTAATTGAAGGGTTAATAATAAAATAATCAACTTTTTATTCTATTTCGAGATAGAATAGTTGTTTATGTTTGTGCAAAAAAGTGATCATTATTTTGAATTAAATGAAAATAGTTAGTATTTTTTGTTAACTAAAAATACCCTAGATTCTCTCGTTTGGAAACTGCATAATAAAAAGTTATTTAAAAAGTATGTTTTGTACGTAAATACACTATAAATAATTATTTATTCATAAAAAAATAACATTTTATATTTAATTTTTGCAAGCAATTCAAACCTTGTTTTATCAACATATCATTCAACGTTTAGGATGAAAGCGGGTAATTTTTTTTATACATTTGATATACTTATCTTTTTTGCGTAATTGATTTTCCTATAATAATCTAGAGTAATCATTTTTCATCTTCAATTAGTGAAAAACGTTAGCGAAAAATAAGTTCTTACCCAAACAGTATGTTTACAACAATCTGGGTAAATAATCGTACCGAATTTCAAAAAGCTTATTTTCTTCTTCTCACAAAGCAATAATATAGTTAACTAACAAAGTTCCTAATTATTCGAAAGACAAAAATGACCACCTTACTCACTCATCCAGCCTGTTTTTCTCCTCGTATCCCTATCTCTCTCCTCCTTACATATATATGTCACGCGCGGAAGAGCGATGATAATAAACGACGCGAGCTGCGCAAGCTCGTAACGAGCGCGTATACTCGCACACTACCAAAGCCATGGATGCTTACACACATACACGCAGCTTGCATATGAGGAGGAAAAAGGGGATCGGCGAAATATGTTCGGGGTCGTTTTCCGCGAAGCAGGGCCCTTTATGTGCGTGCGCCGACAATAAGAAAAATTATAGCTTGCAGCGTGTATCTTCACTGCGCTACGTTTCTTCGATTCTTTTAGCGAGATGTGTGGCATTAGTTAAGGAGCCAGCAATGCGATATTACGCGCGATGCCAGCTTCATTCGTGTTTTTAAGGAAAAAATTGTAGAGCGCGCCTGCGCTGGAAAATTTTTCGTTTTGCAGTTAAATCTGGTGCAAGGCGAATTTCGCGGAACTGCCTTTTTATTGTCTTCGCTATTGGTTGCTCGCGTTTTTATTGTTTTGAGCTTAAATACATGGATACCTGGATGTGTGGAACAGTTAAATTTGAGGTGTAAACGTGAAATTTCAATAGTATGATAGGCTGCGAACTAAAAATAAGTCGAATAATTAGGTAACGTGAGACTTTAATTAAGATAGATTTTTTTTTCTTGTAGAATGTCTAATTATTAATGTAATTTATTGTGAGAAAAGTTTAAACAAGTAGGTCTAACTATCAATTTTATTATAGAAAGATCCTTTAATAAACTATGAAGCACTATGAAGCTATTATTTCACCCTAATTGAAATATGATAATGAACATAGCGTATAAGCAGGCAAAACTTGCATAAGCCTAAAGAGGCATCAAGAGCAATAAAAAGTCAGGCAAGAGAAAATTTTTTCTGGTTAGATACTTGGTAAGGCAATTGAATACAGGCAGTGTAGGTCCTCAGCAGCCGCAGGCTGCAGTATAGACAGTGTATAGAGGAAGGCGACGGTCAGTCTGGGCAGGACGATGCCACCCGTAGGACAGGACTATAATGCGACAATGGTGCAAGGGGAGAAACATCCGGCCAATTGTCGCGCCCTCCGCATCCTCTGCATCCTCCGCGCTGGTCCCCAAATTTCCACTAATTATTGTCCTGTGGTATGGGTTATTGGGTTATTGGAGGTCTCGATATTTTATTTTTTTTATTGCTGTTCCTTAAGATTTTTATTATACATGTAGCGAGTTTGATTAACATTAAATTTATCATTTATTTGCTTAATAATAAAAACAACTTTACAATTTTGATTTCGTGTTCAAAGTTAAATTTTTAACTTAATGGAAAGGCTGAAATAAAATTTGGCAGTATGATTATGACTATTTAGATATTTACTAACAAGCGTAGTTATTTATTCCAATCAGGTTTCGTAATCGATTGCGCAGCAGTGTCAACTGCCAGAAAGTTATTCCTCGGCCTATAATTAAACTAAATAACTTGAAAAAGGCGTTAAGTAACGTAAATTCTTCCGAATGGCTCGTGAAAGACGAGACTCCAATGACAACTTGTAATTCTGACACGCTTCTCACTTTTATTATCGAATATTTTCATAATTTAACTTAATGAATCAATAAATGTAAACTTGGCGCATACTACAGTTAAGCGTAAAAGAATGTTTTCTCATACATCTGGCCAACAATCCCTCAGCCAGCAAATTAGTCGAAATTCGGAATTTCGGGTTTTTTGCCCCTCTCGCAAGAAGAAATTCCAGTAGCATTATACACGCGTAGCGCACCTCCCAGTGGACAAAACCGGACAAAATACATCCGAGTTCTCGGCCGGATGCGCAGAGCTGAATGCGACTTGCTTCCTCGTGGCCGGGCGAAAAGTCGAAGGAGCCCCGCGGCGCGCGTAAAAGATCAAACCTTCGCACCGATCGATTGTGCTCTCGGACTGCTGGGCGTGCACACCTATATACAGGAGGCACCTTTTTTTTCGTCTTCTTTTCTCCCTCTCTTCTGTCAAGGTTCCTTCTTCCTTTTCCCTTCGATGGACAAATCGATGCATTACACAACTTCCGCTAGATTTACGCATTTTTATACAAATCTAGTTAGACCCTCGGAGCGTTTGCGGATGCCCGGAACTTTCACTTTTGCGTGCTGTAAGCTCCATTCTTGCTGTGGTATGCGCTTGATTGGAGTCCCGTTTGGATTTTTGGAACTCTTTTTTTCATTCTTCTTGCGCTTGCGGTCGTTAAAGATATAAATAAAAGCTTATAAATACGTAGGTATGTCGTATTTTCGAGAAATTACAATGTTAATATATGAATATTTGAATTAATACGCGTGTTTGTGAGTACAAATTTTATGAACTTTTCCTTTCTTCTCTATTTTGTAAAAGAATGCTGTGTAAATTATTTTTTTTAGAAATACAATATTGCCATAACCTATAGTCGTTATGTCGAGATCTACGCTAAAATAAGACTCAGTAACTCACTTTAATAGTATTCAGAAGCATTAATTTGATTATTTTAAATATTTATAATACCTGCATTTCTGTGGCTTCCCAGCGAAACGACTCACGTTTATTTTGATGTTTTCAAGATATTCGCGTTTAATGTTTGGCACTAACTTGCGAGATCAGAAGAAAAGTGATATGAAATAATAGTGTGCTCATTAAATAAGGCATAAAATATCTTCTAAACCGAGAGTATTAAAGTTGAATAATACTTACATTTCATTACTGCAAATATATAATAGTGCATTTGCGATTATGGATTTAAAAAGTTGTGCAGGATATTTTTTAAATCACATTTTTACTGCTACATTTGATTATGGATTTAGAAAATTATGCTGAATATTTTTTAATTCACAATCTTACAATAGAAATTTTTTGCCCTAGCAAATTTTAAAATCTTTTCTGATTTCTTAAAACTAATTGGAGCCTTTTTTGTTGAGAAAAGTATAATCTTATATTTTTTTTAAATTGGTATTTTAATAAAAATCGAATTTGCAAATAAATATCTCACTTCTAAACTGCTATTTTCTTAATGTTTAGCATATATAGAAACAATTTAAATATGGATTAGTTATTTTCTGCCCGGTACAGACTTTGATTAATAATTGACTTAAGTTGTTATGTCACACTATGCTATTTCTAATATAAAATATTTTGTCAAATAATTATAATCCAGTTAAAAATTTAATTAATATATAATTAAGATATGATTATTAAAGAAAAAAAAACTATGTGTCACAATTTACTCTTTAATTTTTTATTTTCTTATTTGTAATACCTATGTTTCTGGTTAAAAAATGGCTACGATTGAGTTGACAATAAAGTACTTGGAGATATAATTACATAAAAATACTTCATTAGCATAAAATTTTGTTCTCTGCGCATCAGCAAATTGTCATAAATTTTCATAATTGTTGAAACCAATAAAACAATTGGCACGGAATCAAGCAACATTGCAATAATGATAAATTACGAAATCGGTCTAATAGACCTTGGGCCAGACACGAGCTCGCTTTCCCGCGATTTTCATTTCAGCAACGACTTTCTGAAAGTATCTATAAAAAAGCGCTCGTGCGGATCTTTTAATAGAGTGTAAAGGACAAGTTTTGACGCCAGTGGGAGTGCCGAATCGACGGAAAAATCTAAAAATACTATGGCAGCGGCTGACCCAAATTTTCGGCCAACATTTTTTTGCGCAATCGTTGATAAGTCGTCGATTTATTTTGATATTGCTACTTTTTTCTCGCGGGACGATAAATTTTTGGAATCGTCGAGGCGAAATGTAGCGTGCGTATTCGGCTCGCCCGGTGCGCGCCTCAAATTTATGCTTCTATTTTCATTAGCCAAAGTGCAGCGCGCGCGGGCTTTCGACCTTTCAAAAATCGGGACAAATTAAAAACTATAAATTATAAATTTCGGCCTGCTGTCTTAATTGAGCGTTCGAGGGACGTAATAAAGATATCAGTGCAGAGAGTCGTAAATCTACGATCTAAATTTCTAGCGACTCTATTATCAATTTTCATTCTGAACCTAAATTGTAGACTCGCTGAGACTATCGATTTTACGTAATTATTTAAAATGTTTACATTCTTTATGGGTAAGCAAAGATTGTTTAAAAGTTTGAAGGTTTGCATCTGTCTTGTAAAGTTTTATTTTTATCTAACCAGGCCAATAAGCGACATTATTCCTCGAAGCAACATTATTCTTATTGTAGTCTCATAGATATTCAGCAGCAAATACAATTGTTACTCTTACAGTATCAAGCATTTGGAATTAGTATCAAACAAGAAATCGTCGAATTTTCCACTATTTAACCATCACAAAACCATAACAGCTTTATTTATTTAGTAGACTGCGCTTAGTAAGGCTGAAAACTCACATCGAACACGTCACGAGATTGTCGAAGTAGAGAGGCGAAATAAAAAGTCGGGCATCGTTACCCTTGGGACAGCCCTGCCGCTGGGCGCAAACAAAGGGAAAAGTGACTTTTCACGGGATCCCAGGCTAGGGGCGTAGCCTACTCGCTCCTCCATATATACACACGCTGAAAGAAAGCCCTAGCTCCTCGTGCGTGCCGGTCTGTCTCTCGTTTATATAGGTGTATATGCTTCCCCGGGGCTAAACGCTTCTAAATGATAGCCACCGGAAGATTTATCGAGGTGCGGGCCTTGTTGCGCCGGAAAGCTGCGCGCGCGACCGAGCTGCTCTCTATCCCTCTATACCTTTCCGTCCCTTTTTGCCGCAGATCACAAGCGCTTTTTTTTCTCACTTTGAGTGCTGCTACTCTGGTTTGAAGCTGGTCTCTGTGCCTGGTTTTCTGAGTATGTCGATGAATAAGCCTCGGCTGGGTTCACCTGCAAGGGCTTGCGTCGCGTTGAAAGGAATTATTTTCGGAGATAATATAGTCAATGATAAAAGCTAGTTATCAAAGTTTCTTTCTTCATTGCTCTTGGGCCGTTTCTAGAATTGAGAAATTCATGCGAGAAATTATGATTTAAAGATTTGCTACATAGCGCTCTCACAAGTAATAATTACTTAAGACAGTAATTAATATTATTACAAAAATTGTAACTTTTTTATAAAGTAGACGTAAATTTTGTGCTCGATTACGCAGGCAATTACGTTGAGAGTTTATTCGGCTTCAAGCCTCCTTGAAACGGAGCTGTTTACCAAGGATTAAGCGCTCCAATAGGAATACGCAGATAGCCCTGCACTTTTTATACAAAAAAAAAAATCATAAATTTCAAGCTTAGAAATACGCTTGCGAGTTTATATACGCACACATACATACGCACGCTCACATACTGCGGTTTAGGGACAGATGTTTTTTTATTGCAACTGGGCGTGCATCTCTTATGCCTATACTACTGGGACACCTACTTTCTATTATACTTGAACAACTCATAGTGAGAATTGGCAACGGACGCTTTTGACAACTGCAGTTTGTCGGCTCTGGGAAATCTGTCTAATAAATTTTATGACCTTTATATAGAGTTTGCGTCCATGCTATAGTTTTTACAATAAATGCACTATTCTCGCATTTTTTTCGCAAAAATGACGTAAAATGATACTTTTCCGCCCAGGAACAAATGGTTATTTGCTAGTTATATTATCTGACAAAAAGCATAAGATAGAATAGAAAAGTAAAGTAGTAAGTAAAAGTGTACTAAAATAAAATTAAAACGAGTAATTTATAATTATATATTTTTTTTATATTCAGGTAACGTAACAACCTTTCTTCCCTCATTACCAGCATTTATCGAAACCCTTTTTTCGATAAGCTATGTTTTTAAAACTTGTATCAAAATAAAGTAAATAAGATTATTTACGATTTTAAAATTGCTTCGCGGATAAATATAATGCAAGAATAAAGAGAAAGCTCTCTAAAGATTACGGTTGTCCACGTAAACAAAAGGCTAAGAAATAAAAAATTAATAAGCATATTTATCAATAATTGTCACTATAAATACCGAACTTTATAACATTCTAAAAATCGTCGCAAACTCGGAAATACAACAAAAGACTACGGAACATCTAACAACAATAGACTCTCAAGAAGTAATTCTAACGGAACAAATTTAACAAGTGCTTTCATTGGAAGAATTAAAGTAACAAGAGCCAATCAAAAACAAGCGACGACATATAATTAAAGAGCTCTTTTGATTGGGACAAACGACGCGTAGGCAATAAATCGAATGGTATTATTGGCTCTTTGTTCGAAAGCAGATAGTGCGATTCATGTGGAGAAAGGATCACAGAAGGACTACGTAATAGTTATTCTAATCATCTCGACAGGCACTAAAGAATGAACAAGACATCACAGAAGAATAAAAACGAAGGATGGCGCCATAAACTTAGCACGTGCGAAAAACCTGGATTGGCGCCTGCAGAGAAATTAAAATAGCTGCCAACGATATTCAATATTGTTTCTTCGAACCGCAAGGTAATAAACATTTGTTAGAGAAATTAAAGAAGCTTGATTAAAAAGCTGAATATGGGCCTTTACATGTTTAAATTTTATAAAATATGATAATAGATCGTGGTCACAATATAAAATGTTAATTTTTAATGGACTCAATTTAGCTAAAATAAATGACAAGCACTATCGGGCACTTAATCAAATGTAACAATCTTATATTGATTATTTATCTAGCAAATCGTATTTGATTACATGAGTGCATATCTATTTTTTTTACTTTACCTTTATATTACGTAAAATTAAAAAAAATTACAATTTACTTAATTATTATAGGTCATATCATCAAAACACGATATCAAAATGTCACAATATCAGTAATAAAAAGTCACGTAAGTAAATGGAGTATTAATAATTTTGTTTAAACTTTCCTTTCATTATATAAAGCAAAATTAAATTCAACACAATTCAATATTACAATTTTAGTAAAGAAATATAAAATGAAAAATATTTTTTGAATCTTAAAATTACTATGTTAAACTGTCCATGTTCCCATAAGTGGAAATACATAAACAAAGAAAAAAATTATTTTTATAAAAGTCAACCTAGAGGCGCTAAGTCAAATCGTGTCGAGCAGTCGTTTAATTACTCATATCATCCGCTGTAACTTGGCCAAAGCGAGGCCGCACGGGCGGGAACTAGAATCACAATATGATCCGAGCAAGTAGTAGGAGGATCGCTCGGTCGCCTGTGCGAGATAAATCTGCGGCTGCAGGCGCGTGCCTGCCGAACATGATCGTTGAATCAACGGGATCGCACGCTCACGCATCCTGACTTTCCCAGATTGAATTTCGTACTGTTCTCTCTCTCTCTCTCTCTCCCCTAAGCGCTCTAATATATCCCCCCTATGCGTCCATAAACCGGCGGCAGCCGCCCCCGAAAATGTCAGGGCCTAATTGATATAAACGCCGCGGCGCGTAATATACTTGTCATAGCTTCGGGAGCCTCCCCCTCGTCGTCCGACGTAAGACCGGCCGCGGCTAGTCCGTTAAAGCCCCTTTTGGATTTAGGGCCGATATTACTGCACCTACGACTACGACGGCTATATAGCGTTCGCCTAGCGCCTTTAATATCGGCGACACGAGCCTCTCCCTCGTCCTCACCGTATATATAGCTCTCACCCTCGCCCGCAGCCTCATCATTAACATATGAAAGCGAGCTCGCCGATCGAGCTCATCACGTCCTGGGTGCGGACTTTTTTTTCTCAGACTTGGCTTCTTCCACTTACCTCTTCAGGCGAGCTGCATGCTAACTAGCTACATGAAGCTTTGCTTTTAAGCTCTTTTAGAAGCTTGCTCGGATTTTGCTCCTTTATCGTTTATTCTATTGTTTATTCTATCAAACGCGATTCAATGTTTCCATTTAAATCATTACAATAACAAAATCACAAAAATATTTGTTTTATACTAGAAAAATTAAAAATCTTCCTGATTTAAAGCTTAAATTTCTATGACGATATATCGTTCTTAATGACACCTACGAATCTCACATACTGAGGTGAAATACAGAAAAATGATCTATACTATAGTAAAACTTTAAAATCAACAAAAAATTAAAAACTAAATTGATAATATCTTTATTTTCTACAGCTTTTTAAAAATCAATACCCTCTCAATTATTTTAACAGTCGTAAATAATGTAAATAGTACATTATGCAACAAGGGGCAAAAGTAGCGAATTTTTCACGAGGGTGCGTTTACTGCCTACTGAACGAAGCGAGGCCGAAAAATCACCTTAAAGTTAGGATTTTAAGGTTTGGTGACATAATAGTACATTATTCCCACCTTAACTGTGGCCACTTATTTGATTTTTTCAATAATTTTCTATTTTTTCTAATAAAAATGCTGGCAG
>UELX01006333.1:0-11155 GCA_900480035.1 Eupelmus urozonus | reverse complement strand
TTGTCTTTTGAAGTTTGGGAATTTTGGGTTGTGCAGTTTTATAATTACGGATTTTGAGTAAAGCATTGATTTCGAGTTGATTTTTTGCGGTTATATCGTAAAAATTTAAAAAACTTGCAATAGTACGTTGAAGTAGAACTCTTTACGAGTAAGCTTCAAAAAGTTTTGTTGCAATTCATTAAGAATTGGAGTGGCGGCAGATTTTTGTCCAGAAAAAGGCAATTTTTTCCCACTGTGCGTCATACCCATGACTCGCCGACATTTGGCAATAGTTTGATCAAGAGCGGGGGACTTTTTCCCTCATTTCTATGGAGATGCTGACATCTCAAATCCCGGCCCTTTAAGGGTTAATGTAATTTTTTTACCTTCTTTGTCAGTATTTAATAACCAGGGATAAGTTTTGCATATATATCTGCGCCTATCACCGTAATCGAATGACAATTCCTGTCCTTGTTTAATATCGATTAATGCACATAAAAATAATCTAATTTTTCCATCAAACAATAATACTTTTGCAGCACAGTTAGGGACATTACTGTGATTTACCAATCTGCCTAAAGTATTATTCTCTTTCGTAGCATCTATGCTGCAAAAATATAAATTTGTATGAAAGCAAAAGATTAGGAATCACAGTCACATTATAAAGAGCCGAGATAGTACATTAAGAGAAATTTAGTTAATGTTGGAATGTTTATAAAATATTAACGGGAACTCAAAATTTATATTGTAAACATTAACAAGATCGGTTGGGAAACATTTTTTTCTGAAGATTGCATGCTTTACTCGAAACTAGCATTATTAAATTTTTAGAAAAGTTCGATTGTTTTTCTTAAAACAATTATTGTCGTTTAAATGACGGTAATATCGATAAGTTTGGATTTTGGTACTAATATTTTTCTGACTATAATTTTTCTTATGAAGTCAGTGAAATCTTCTGAAAAGAGACGAGAACTGCTTCTTGTAAAACATACTATGTTTAAGAAAACATTATTCTCAACTGATCTAATATATACGACATAACTTTTGGGTTACCATGAAATATTACGTACAGACATTTACTTGACTCTTTAACATTTTCTTAAAACTTATTTTCTTTAGTTTTATTAATTTTTTTAAACTTTACGTAAGTTTTATGCAAACCAAATTATTAGAGTTTTGCATAAAAGCTATTAGATTTATAACTCAATTTTTACAGATTTTGCCGCAATTATATTTCGTATACAAAAATAGACAACAAGGAATTTAATCTTAGAAAGATTGTCCAACATTTTCTATGACATTACACCATTTCTCAGATAATATATTAATGCCGACGCGAAAAAAACTTGTACACTTTGTCATTAACGAACTAAAGCACATCGTCTAGCGTTTTGAACTGTTTATATACTAAGGCGTGCTGTATTGACCGGAAGAAATGGTAGTCGGATGAAGCCAAGTTTGGTGAATATGCTGCGTGTGGGAGAATTTTTAAGGCAATCAATAGAGATTTTTTCATGCCAAAAATACTAACTGGAAACCTATTGTGCCATCATGCAAAATACAAGACATAGTTTTATTTTGAAGTGTTTTCGACTCAAAATAGTAACAAACATAGACAGGAGGAAAGAGAAGGCAGAAGTGGAGAGATGGGTAGAAGAACGATTAAGAACAAAGTTGAATGTAAAAAGAACCTGGAAGATAGAGACAGGAGCAAAGATAGGGGTAGATACCCAGAATGAGGATGATAAAGAAAAGATCTTGAGAGAAAGAACAAGGCGAAAAGAACATTAATCTACCTGGATAATAACTTAACATGGAACAAAAGAAAGATGAGGAAAAAGATAAGAGTTGCAGCAAGATCCATAACGGAGGAAAATGAAGAAACGACAATCAAGTACGGATGTAATAGGATGTGGATTGATGGAGAGGAATGGAAGTAAAACGAAAAGAAAAGAAAGTTTTTACAAAAGAGAAGGGACAGGGATCAAAGGTGGATTGAAAAAGGAGTGGTGGAACATAAAGAAGGAATGTAGAATTCAAGTTAAAGGAAGAAAAAATAAAGGTAGCGAGAGAATTTCTTTATCTGGGATAGAATCTTAAGGAGAAACAGTACACAAAAAGGTTCCTTGTTTTATTGGCATTAGCATTATTGATAATAATTAATTGTTGATGTACATTTTCAAAGTTTCGTGGCCAGAGACAGAGACAATGTTCTTATCTATTGTTTAGATCAAGATTAAAGTCATTTAGTTAAAATATTAAGTCAAAAAATCAAGGAATGGATATTTGGGAACGGGGAGATTTCAAAGAAACATATAAAAAGGATGTGGGTAGCTTAAAAACAATAGCAAGATTTAAGGTAGCAAATAACTGTAGAGACAACTATCATTGGCCAAGGAAAGAGCACAGAAGATGTAGAGCTTGCAGAAGAACCTGCAACATTGAGGCACATATGGACGGCCTGTAAGATATTAGAGATGAGAAAAGAGGATTGGAAATAAATAATAGAAAAAGGATTTGAAAGATTCGTAAAGATGCATAGAGTAAAGTAAATAAAGTGGAACAAAGAAGAAGAAAGAAAGAGAGAAGCATAAGTGGAGTGAGAAGAGAAAAAAAAGAGTTATGGGAAGGCAGAGGAAGAATAGAGCAAAAAGAGACACACGAAGCAATGTAGAAACACCCTAAAGAAGAGGAAAGTGAGGAAGGAGCACAGGGCTAGAAGTGCCAATTGTGGTAAGCACCTTACGGCCGAATAAATGAGGTTAGTATTAAATAGGTAACACCAAGTATCAGGAGAAAGAGAGTGTAAGCATGCGTAAGAAAAAAGTAAAAGAGAAAGGAAAAAAATGGAGAGAAGAAGATACTGGGAAGACGAAAGAAGGAAAAGAGAGAAAAGAGAGTAAGAAAGAAGAAGAAAGGAATTCGGCCAAATTGGTGTACAGAATGGAGAAGGAGCAGAATAAGGTGAAGAAAGGGAGAAAGAGGCAAGAAGAGGAAATAGACAGGATGAAGAATAAGACCTGGAAAATGAGAGAGAAAATAAAAGAACTAAAAGAGTGCAATAAGGAAAAATTGGAAGAGAGGAAGGAGAAAAAAAAAACAAAAAAAACTAAGAAACTTGATCGAGCATTTAACAAGCATTCAAAATTTCAACGAAACGTTTCAAAACTGAAGAATTTCTTTAAAGAAGAAAATCGTTCCATATTATATGTTTGAATCAGTATTGATGTCAGCATGTATATGATAATAAAAATTAATTTTTGGAACTTGAAGAGGACTTGACTTCTAGACAAAAGCTAACTTTTTAAATTCATAGGTAATAGGTACTTCATGTTTTTCATTAAAAAACGTATTTAAACACTTAGTCCAGTTTTTCTTTATATATAAAGTTTACTTATTACTTACCAATAACTTTTATTATTGTACATAAAAAAATACATGAATGCTCCGCAGATTTTATTTTTTTCATACTTTTTTTCGGTTTCTTTGCCTTCCATCCCTGTCAAAATCTTTCCCTTATACTCTAGTAAAAACTCATATCTCCTAAAGTCTTTTAAGGCGTAAACGCCACGTCCCTTTGAATTTACGCAGACCTGAAAAAGAAAGTAATTTACGGAAATTTACGAGAATAATATTTAAAGATATAGAAAAATGTTTGTGCATCTATATAATAAAAGTGGATTCACGAATACATAAAACATAAATTTATGTATCGATATGAAATTCACCCTAATACAGTTTTACTCATATCTGCACAATGATCTTTTCAAAATGTTTATTTGCCTTATAATCAGAGTTGTTTGATGACTCGATTATAGTTTTTAATTTTCTTTCTTGAGCTGAAAATATATATCAATTAGAAATATCATTTGTATTGAAACAAATTTGAAAAACAATAAGAAATTTTACCTTCTATTAGTTTTTTCTTGCGTTCTCGAAGCACATCTATTTTTTCTGGAAATAAAAGTTGGACTATAGTAAGTATAATGCCGAAATATAACTTCATTTTATTATTCACGTTTGGTTAAGAAAAAATTAATTATCAGGCTGAAAAAACTGTGGTTCTATGTAAATTCTTATCATAGTAAAGCAACGTTGCTTTGCTTGGAGACAAAGGAAGCTTTCTTTTATCTCAGTGTGTATACTAACCTAACCATAACATGCAGAAAATGTATTGCTAAAAAGCAAAATTCTGATTATTGCTAAAAATTATTGTCTTCGTCTTTGCAGTAGTTAATCATAAGATATGGTTGCAAGAGCAGTAGATGTAGTAAGAATTTTTGTTTATGTCTGATTTTACATAGGATATAGGACATAAGTAGGACATTATATAAAAAGGTCATTAGCGAAATTTATAAAAGTGACTCGCATTTGATTGTCTCAAAAGCTTTACCTTAAATACTTTTAAAGCGTGATTGAAAAGATGCAAGAAGTTCTCTAGATAATCATAACAAAGATGTTAATAACAAAGTTTTAAGGTGTAAACAAATTATTAGTATATTTAGAAGATAAGCTTTCAAGACTTTTGAACCAACTGATATGTAAATTTGTAGAATTAACAAAAGAATCTAAGAAATACAATAAGCGCAGACAATGAGAATTAAAAATTAAATGTGCGAGACCGAGATAAAATCTTCTTTCCTAAGGAGGCATCAAAGGCTAACATTATCAAAAGTCAAGGCTATCTAATATTACTGATACGTTTAGCTGAAAAGCGCTAGCGAGCCCAAGCAGGGAGCATGTTTGAAAATTGAATCTTTATAGCGAGTAACTAAAGTAGCATATTATTATAGTGGAGTAGTTTACTGAATAGTTCTACTAGTGGTAAATAGAAAAAGATGTAATTTATATAAGATCTATTAATATTTTACTTAATCATGCTAACTGTTAGTTAAATTTAACATTTAATTAAACATACAATCCAACATAATGGTTAGGTACCTTTCTGAAATAGAAAATTATGAGAAAGCAAGCATTACTAATTATTAAAAAATAAAAATACAAAAGACTTCACAGAAATGGTTAACAAATGAAGGAACTTATTACTAAAAATTAGTAAATGAGATTTGATTATTTAGAGAGTATACTTATATTGAAACCACTTAGAATAACCACGTTTTTTAACCATTATCTAGCTACCTAGAAATTTCGATAAATATTAATTTTCTGAAGTGATTACTAGAAATAAGCTTAGCTTACTGATAATGAACAGCACCGTGAATTAACCTTTTCAGGGCGGGGATTTTTACGTTGAAATCGAACTTCTTTTTCACTCGACATTAGTACGTAAAATCAAAGAATTTGTCACGTCGAGTGCCTGACAAAATTGGTGGCCTGGAAATTTCGAACAGTCCCGTCCTGAAAAGGTTAAAAACTTTCATTTATATCTACAAGCTGTAATCTCTGTAATAACTTGAAAATGTTCACCAGTAGCAGCGGTGTTTACTTTCTTTAGATAGTGGAAATTGCGATTTATAGCTATAAGGTATCATCGCTACTAACGAAGAACAGTATTTTCAAATACGTGAAAAAGACTAGCGCATTATACATTGCCTGCAAAGACCGACTAAATTTGTGCCTTTGTCAAGCAAATTAAAACTTTATGATTTCTGCAGTGAAAGCTAATCTAGGACAAAAGTGATCTAAGCTCTATATCATGTCAAGCAATAATCATAAAGATTCTAAAGAAGGTAACTTTTACATGAATGAATAATCTGAAATAGTCGATTTTATAAAAAAAATATTCCATTATTCTAAAGTTTAAGTAGAATCTATTAATTATTATCTAAAGATAATAGAAGCACGATAACTCTTTACAAATATCAATTTTTACAACTTAAAGCATTTTTGGAAATATGTTATAAAATCAAATACAAACCTTTTCAATTTACACAGTTACAAAAAAATATTAAAAGTAAATAATATTATGAGTTATGATAATAAATATTAGTAATGATATCTTATCGACGCTTCAGACAAAGAAAAACAGGATTCGAAAATGGATAAAGGGCACCCCCCCTTAAGATAGGCAAAAAGACTCCCAACGCCAAATTAAAATTTTTGTCTAAAACTAGTTTATATATGCAGAAAAAGAAATTTTAAACTACGAGTTGCACCCCTTTTTCCCCTAACAATCCTAACCTCAAAAAATGTGTCTTTTTTTATATAATTTTTTTTGGCATCATCAGATCTATTAAGATTTTTTCCAAAATTTTTGACTTAAAAAAAACTATCCTAAAAAAAAAAATAAAAATATCTTAAAATCGCTGTGAAAATTCGTAAAAAAGAGGTGCCGCCTCAGAATTTTGTGGAAAGTTGAAAATTCATGTTCTCAACGTGTACGAATTTTTTCAGATTTTTTCATGGGGTGGGCAAAAAGTTCAAAAAACATGTATGATTCTTTGTTCTAATAGTTTTAGGTGATTTGTTAGAAAACTAAGTAGGAATTTCTTTCTCTCTAACTGCTACTAGCATGTTTTGGGACAACTCACTTTTCCTCTGAGATTTATAAGACTAAGATGTTTTAAAAAAGACAGTTATAGAAAAACAGATCAAATCAGTATATTCTACGTCAAAAAATATATAAAAAACACTAATCTTATATTTGATACTAAAGTTCGAAAGTAACTATTTATAAATCTCACTGGAAAAATGAGTTGTCCCAACACATGATAATAGTAGTCAAAGAGAAAGAAATTCCGTTATAGTTTTTTAACAAATGACCTAAAACTATGTGATGAAGCATTTTGTCCCGTTTTCTACTCCGGGCACGAGGTTGCCTCTCGCCGAAATTTTATAAAATCCTCCTTCCCGGCCCTCTGATGCTCTTTCTTCCAGAGGGAGTTCTGCTTATTCCTCGCCTTCGAGGCGGACAAGGTGATGCACTGCATGCTGCACCGACAGCGCGCTAAATATTATAATAAAATCTGATTTTCAGTTACTATGAATTTAATTAAGATTAAAGGAAAATGTCGCTAAACTGTTAAAATGCGTCACTGCCGGGCACCTGAAATGACATGCAAATACACTAACTACAATCGCTAAAATAACTACTAAAACGCTTATTTAATCAAAAATAATAACAATAATCTACAAATGAAACCCGACAATTAACTCGGTTTCGTCAAAATGACCACCGCATCCGCGCTATGTTGAATCGCAACCGGACGACTCTCCCGATACCGATTTATTACAACGGAAAATCATCGAAATAGAAAGATCTCACTTTATAAACCACGACCCGCTATTTGAACACACACTTGCGACACGCACTAAATTTTCTCCCCGGGACGACTCGCCGAAGTCGTCGAGGAAGGCGGAAAAACCGGGAGGCGGATAATACTTTCTTTACTCACCGTTTGATTCGAATTTGCAACTCCAAAAGCGCCAACTCTCCTCTGCTCCCATGACACGCAGAAAATAACTTTCTCTCTCGCTTATACACTCTTTTCCCTCAGTCAGCGCTATGGTTTTTTATTTGATTCATCTCTGCATTGGAAAAGCAATCTGATATGTGTCTCAAGCTGACTTGATAAAAACGGCAATTACTAACAAGAAACTACTAGCCTAGCCTGCGCACGAGCAATGAATGGCGATTTCCTTCGCCGTTTCCATCTCATCGCTCATCTTTAGCTCGCTATCTCTCTCGCACACTAGCGCTATCTCTTTCTTGCACAACAGGTGAGCTATCTCTCTTTATCGCTGAAATAATCAGCGTTGTCAGCGGCATATCAGGCTTACTAACGCTGGCAATCAATTCGCTAATCGATTTCTATTGTCAGTGCTACAGCTAATTTAATTGACTCTTAGAGCACGCTTTCCGTTGTCTGCGCCACCTACAATAGGCGCGCAATTCATTTTCGGTCAGCGCTACGATGTAAAAGGGCTTTCGCAATTCCCTAGTGCCGTGAGCCATGAACGCGCTAACGTGTAGAGTGGCACTAAGGATGTGCGAAGACGCCGCTGTTCGCCGACCCTTAAGGTATCGGCTCTCTCTTTCTCTATCGTCTTCTTCCTCACGCTCAACATGCCGGCCGCGTACTACACGTGTTTCGTGAGGCTCGAGCCACATATACACTTTGTTTTGCAGTTAAATGTGGGCGGATGCAGTAAAGTCACTAGAAAAGTTTAGTGATTCCGCATAGAGCCAACGTCAAAAGTATAGATGTCTCTAGGGTTATGAAACGAATACACCTAACCTAAAATTAAGCAGTTATTTAATAATATAGATCAAAATTTTTCTTGTAAAACGTAAATAAAACAATATTCACATACATTATTACTTGAGATAGCGACAAGAATATACTTTGATTACGACTCAATGAAACGAAAATTTGTCCTTGTGAAATCGGAGTCAGTTCAGGTGTATTCGTTTACGAACCCTAGGGAGACATCTATACTTTTGACGTTGGCCCCGAGCGGAATTACTAAACTCTTCTAGTGACTTTACCGCATCCGTCCGCATTCGACCGCAAAACAAAATGTATATGTGGCCCAAGCCTGCGTGTCGGGATGCCTTCTCGTTCTCTCACGTTCTCGCGCTGCTCGTGACGTCAGGAGCACGTACGCTGCATCCTCTCACGCTACCTCGTCGTCGTCGCTACCGTCGCGCGCATGGTGATTCGGGAACTCGCGCGCGTGTGTGTGTGTGTGTGTGTGTGTGCTATTCGCTCATACGCGCCGTCGACCTCGTGCTGGTGCACGAGGCGTTCCGCCATCACCTTGCATGTTTGTCCGCGAATTGCCACGCAACTTTAATCCAAGACATTAATTGCAGTTTTCCGTCCGCTGCAGACTGTGTCAAAGTGCAGCGAATTCTGTTAATATTTTTTGAGGTTAGCCGGAGTGATTTGTGCAATTCACGATCTTCCTTCTGCGTATGTCAATTTCCAAGAAACTTAAGCGCCTCATCGGTAGTTCCCAGAATTTTGTTCTCCGTGAGTTTGCAGTGGTTCGTCTTTATCGACGGCTGATCCGCTAGACTCCTGCTTATCGACGGACCTACTATAGCTTTCCAGCACGCTACCAAATGGTAATATGCTCCGTTTGCAATAAGCTCATCAGAAGGCTAGATTCTTCTCTCCAGTACAGCATTTGTGGCACAGTATCTCATTTGGACTGCTGCCCGGCCGAGTGGTACACCTCTTCTCGCACAATATCTTGCTGCGTGCCGCGCGCGAACATATCTACTTCTCTTGCATCACGCGTGAAATCCGAGTCGGCAGTGATTGGCGCGTCGGTCCTAGCCACGCCTACCTCCACTCAACAGCCTGTTGCCCCGGTCTCGCGCAAGCGACAAGCCTCGCCTTCGCGGCCATATTTGCAGCCCGTTGCCAAGAAACGGCTTTCGCTATGCTTATCCACATGTGGCTCTCCTTCGCAGCTGTGTCTAACTTCTCTTATCTTATTGAGACGCAGCAGGGATCAGCTACCCACTACAGCCAGCTCTCTGGTCGTCCTTCACAAGGTCATTGACGCTCTCCGCTCGGCGCGGAACGGAGAGTCTCTCAACATAAGCATCTCTAATACCGAATGATGCTCTAAGGGCTGCTTTAGCGTTAATGTCACGCTTCTTCCAGTCAACTCTTCAGTTTCAGCTGGTTCCACTAGTATTCGTATTCATAATCCGTTCAATTCATTATCTATTTTTCATTCCAATATAAACAAATTTTTCGCCAACTCGAACCTGCTTGAGGCTGAATGCGACTCCATTCGTTCGGACATATTAGCAGTTATTGAAACTTTCCTGGAGAGCCATCAGAGCGACGAGGTTTATCGTCTTAATGACTACAATTTTATTCGCCTCGACTGCATTGATAAGCTGGAGGGCAACGTCGGAGCCTTTATCAACAAATATCTAGGCTTTACGCTTCTCAGGCACTCCGACCCGCACTTCAATAACACGCCTGAATTCATCATTTTCGAGGTCGCAACTGCGGAAGAAACAATACTCGTAGCTGTCGTTTATCGCCGTCCTGGTGCTGAACTTTTGTCCGAATTTTTCCTTACTCTGTCGGAACTTCTTCCTTCCTATCAGCATGCAGTCATCACGGGCGATTTCAACATAGATGTCTTCATCATCGGATCTGATTTTTTACGTAACAAGCTGCAAAACCTCGATCTCTAGTCTTAGTTCAATCAGATCCTACTCATCACGTCTTTTCTGATTACCGAACTTCCCACACCTGGCTCGATTTACTTATCGTTAAAAAGTCCGAGGCCATTTCGCAGTATTGTAAATCACAATCACCGTTTGCAGCCGGTCACGCCCACAAAAATCACCTTACGCACCAGTATCGCACCGTATTTTATGCCACGAGAGCCGAAAAATCATCTTAAAGTTATGATTTTGAGGTTAGAGTGGCATAAAATAGTTTTATGCTCTCCAACGCACTCAGAATGCGTGTGTGCGGTTCGTTATTGGAAGCATCGGATGGAGGGAACACGTCACTCCGCATCGTCTCAGGCTTGGGTGGCTTTCGCCGAGAACCAGACGAGAATACCTTCTCTCTGTACTAGCCTTCAAGATGCTCCCCAACTTCTCGCCCACATACCTAGCCAACAGGTTCACTATCCTTTCGAACGAGGTAGTCGTCAGGTCCTTCATGCGTCTGCCGCCGAAAGCGCTCTACGAACATACTGCACGAACGGAGGCATAGAGAAACGCCTTTGTTCCCACCGCCACGAGATGCCTAAACCAATATGATGCCTTGGAATTCGCGATCAACAGCTTGTCGTCCTTCAAGAGGATTTGCAACGTGAGGCTTGCTGAGAAAAACGCTAAACAATGGCGTGAACGAATGCGGTGTGAGGGAATAGTCAGTGCCTAGTGCCAGTGCTCCAAGTTTATGTGGTGTAGCAGTGTGCAAGTGTAATTGTTTGTTTTTTGCAGTGCTCATTCATTATTGTTTGGACTTTTGATTCTATTCTATTTTATATCTTGTTATTTTTCTTATGTTTTGCGTATTAAATACTGTTAACTCACTTGTAGTAACTTACTGCTTACTGCGTGTAATATAAATGCTCTCGTTTGTATCAATATTTGTTTACTTTTCTACGATGTATTTTATTTGCTGTATGGCCACAGGGGGTTTTACCCCAGGGCCCTTACTAAATTTATTCAATTCAAATTCAATTCAATTCTCTCTCTCTCTCTCTCGCACGGCAGCATGGCTAG
>UELX01006332.1:0-11158 GCA_900480035.1 Eupelmus urozonus | reverse complement strand
GTTCATATCATATGTTATTGATTTTTCATACAGAGTTGTTCCATTGAATATGTTAAACGAAATATCGATCCGTAACACTCATATTTAATGTTATATTTAAAAAAGCTGAAACTTTTGTGCTATCAAAATTAATTAAAAATAAATAACTCATACATAAAATCATATTACGCATACTTCAAAGCATCTTTCTCTTTAAACATACTTTCCACAGTAAAACAAAAAAAAACCACCCTCAATAATCGACAATATATCCCATATCGCACACAAATTATCCCCAAGCCAAACGTTTCCGAAAACGCACGTCAAGCAATGTGCACTCGCCGTACGCCCAAGCCGCAATCCGATTTGTTCAGTAATTTTAACGCTCCACGCGCGCGCGGCCAAGCACAGTGGTCGGTTTATATGCGCCGATCGAGCTTCGACTAGCGCACACACACAGCCACCTTGTCGCGATTAGACAGCGCGCGTGTGAGTGTTATGCACGGCTCGATGCTCGCTTTCGAGTGGGTGGAATATCGCTCTGTTATGACGAGCTAGAGCGCGTGAAAAAAAAAAGAGCGAATGCATTATGCCGCTCTCTGCTTTACTTTCGCCGACCAGTTTATATCGCGGGAACGGCCGGACGCGCGCGTGTTTTTATTCCGTACGGATGGCGTCGCGAGATTTAATTTTGCGTTTCGAGCGACGATTTATAGCCGGGAATAAAACGCTGGCGAAAATAATGACCGGTGGCCTTTTGAATTTACCGGGCCATTCCCGGCTCTTTTACGGCGATTATTTACGATCGGTTTAGATCGAGCTGCGTCAAAGGCTCTTGATGTTGCATCGACGATTTGATACTTTTTTTCGGTTTCGGGAGGGGGCGAATAAAATTTTTATTAGGTGAATCTCCTTGACACGGCAGATATATCGGGAAATTGTGATATGCTGATTTCTTATGCGATAGTAATTTCAAAAAAGTAAACTGCAATTTACGCCAACTGTAATAAAAATGTTGGAATTTCGGTATTTATTAAACTTTTATTTGATCACGACGAGTATCCAAGTAAATAATGAAGAATTGAATTAGATTTAAAGAAAAGTAAAAAAATATATATTTTAAAACTTTTAATTTCTTTACAAAGAAGCAAAGGTATAAAACAGCCAAGGTTCGTTAAGCAATTCCTCAACTCCACATTCTTCTAAATTCTAAAGACTTTTAGACAATTAAACATTAAAGTAATTAAAAAATACTAAATAATTATTTTAGCATTTATTACTAATTGCACAAACGCATTATTTGATATTTATATTAAATTACATAATTCTGTTTCACTATGATTATATTAATCTGTTCAAATACTTTATTATTAGAATCTATTTAAAAGGATTTTTATTAATTTAGATTTTCATAACGTTTTATACTGACCAAATATTGTACAATATTGATCAGTCATAATAAAAAATTAAACTGATTACTAACCCAAAAATCTATTTGATACGATAAAGAAAAATAGCTGAGTACCAATGAAAAACGCATGTTATAATTTTTTTAATAATGAACATTAGCGCTCGCTTATCGAACCTCCTTATCAAAGCCGCAAAAAATCAATTTACTGCCTCTCTCTCTCGCTCAACTCTCATATTTATATTCGAAGCTTCCAATACATCACTGATTGCTCCACTTAAGCAGCCTTCATCCATCATTAAAGTAAACCCAACTCTCGCCGACTCTAAACGGTAACACACCTCTAGCCACTAGCCAAGAGCCCTGAAACGAGCGTCGAGACAGAAATCACTCGATAATGAAAGTGAAATAAGCGCGACAAGATAGCAGCGAGCGACCCTCCCGCGAACAATCCGCCAGTGTCTCTTCGCTCGAACGTCAAACGTCATTTGAGTTATGCGACGTTAATCCGATCCGTTCATCCTTGTCACGATCGTGCGCGAAAGCCTTCTGGGAAGGGGGGCTGGCTCGAAAACGAGCGAAGCCGACGTGCGTCTCCGCGTCGAACGGGGAAAGGAGGGAGTGCAAAAAGAAAGCCGCGCGCGCGAGCGGCGTATTTCTTATGCTCTGGAGACAGCGAGCACGAGAATGTGTTATATAGAGCGAGCTTGTCAAAAAGGATATATTCAGGATTTTTCTCGTGCGGTTATTTACTGCGTTTCAAAGGTCTCTCGCGGTGCTGTAAGTCTTTTTGAAAGCCACTTTTTACCGGGCTGGCTTTTTTTGTAAACTCGATGAGTTTTTTTCAGGGAAAGCTTGTTGTGCACGTTAAACTTCTTACGGCTGAATCTGTTTAAATTTACGTTTATTCGAATTCGCTGTATTTAAGCAGATGTCTTTGTAACGTTTTTTGACAAAGTTACGTACATTATAATGTTAAAATATTACAAAGTTTGTGTATTGCATATTTTTTTACACGTAATTACTAAATTATCTACCTAAATATTATTTCTGATAAAAATTAGATTCGAATTAGAGACTGAATTTTGACATTTTTTAAGAGTTTAGAAAAATGTAAAGAAATATGTCTCATTTAAAATTAATATGCGCGTATCCAAATAAATTAATATTGCAAGCTTAAGAATAATGAATTCATAAGTTAAAATGCAAATGTTA
This sequence comes from Eupelmus urozonus, assembly GCA_900480035.1. Classification (NCBI taxonomy): domain Eukaryota; kingdom Metazoa; phylum Arthropoda; class Insecta; order Hymenoptera; family Eupelmidae; genus Eupelmus; species Eupelmus urozonus. The sequence continues at coordinate 8,556 of UELX01006332.1, read as the reverse complement.
AATGTAAGGTCCGAAAAGTTCATTAAAGTAGCAGACAAAACTACCTCTACTTTAACATAACTAGAGTTTAACATAGACTAATAGTTGACTAAAAAAATTTCTTAATAAATTCTTAATCTATACTCTTCTGATCGAAAAAAGTATAGGCTATTTTTTCGGTTAAAGTTTATTTCTTAGAGAGAATCAGCCGTCCCTGTACTTTTGAATTACATCCAATATACTTATTCCATAATGATATATTTCTTTATTATGAGTTTAACATTTTTTATATACTCGACTAAAGCAAACTTTTATAGCATTTTTAGCCAAACACACCATCGCACAACGTTTATATGATAAACAACCGTTTATAAAAATCCCGACTAGCGCGCAAAACGTATCTGCCCGAAAAAGTCTATTTTTCAAAAGTAACTAGAGCAAGTTTTCGCAGCGAAAGCAGCGGCGCGCGCGCGCGCCCCAATAAATCTTGCCAGAAAGAGCGGAAAAGCTCTGTAACGAAGAATCGAGATTGTCGGGCGTGTGTCGCTGACATTCCCGAGGCATTTTCATTTGATGAGCAGCCTCGGGGATTTTTGCGTGCGTCCCGGCGCAATCATTAAAGGAAAATCGAATCAATAGACTCGCATTGTCGCGCCCGTGACAAAAGGACAATACAAAGAGTGTCGATGTGTCAGGGGGCGGTTTGTTACGAACGACTGGAGACACACGCCGGCCGAGAGCGCACCGTGAAATTAATGAGTGGAGCGCTTCCGCTTTTTGTTCCGTCGTTCGAGTGCGAACGTTTAACTCTGGATAGTGGGCTACGATGATTTTTAAAGCGCATTTGTTTTCTGATAATTTGCGCTATTGTTGATACTGTCGTTTTGACGGCGTTGTAAATGTTTTTTTGATATTTGGGATGATATTAATTAGATCAATGTGAACCTCATGTAGATTCTATAAAAATAATAGTACTATGATATTTGTATAACGATTTTATAATGATATACATTATACTCAGTTCATAATTTTGTATGTTCTTCGACAATAATTAAATAATTTTTCAAAATAATGAGTATTTTAAAAATTCAAAATGTGGAAATTATCATAATTATTTATATGTCTGTGTGTGGGTTTGAAAATTATAACAACTCAATACTAATCTAATCATCGAGACCATTATCGTTATAATACAATACCACCATTGAACAGTCGAAAGCGCGTAAAATAATTCAAATTTCAAAAACCCGAGCACTCAAATAAAAAATCCACCTCCCAACTCCCTCTTCACCGCAATAATCAAACAGTCTCTCTTCTTCGCGATAATTACCGCCGCGACCCTGGCCCCCGCTCGTCACGTGCCCTCGCGACAAAACCTCTAACGAAGCCACTAGAGCAGCGCGTGCCGCATGAATCCATCTCCTTGTTCCAGCCCGGAAAAAACATCGATCTTCCCTCCTCGATCCAAAGACGCTATCTCAATTATCGGCGCTCTCCCGCTCGATCGCCATTCGCTCTCGTCCCGGCATCAAGAAGCTCGTATACGCTATTTCAGAAGAGTAGCGCCGCGGGATCGCGAAAGAGCGCGCATATAAATTCTCGCTCTTTACTCCTGCGCGCGCGCGTCTAGCAATCTCGGCAATATTTCTCGAAGCGCGCGCGAGCGAGCGGCCGATTATTCCCGTGGGAGGCCGGGCCACTTTCTCTCATACCTGAAAGCGATCGTCTGCGCGTATATATTTCTCTGGAATTGCCGAGCGCTGGAGATTTATACGCACACATAGAGGCTTTACTTAACAATCCTCGCGAGGAGGGAGAGATCGATTTTATTACGGCCGGCTCGAGGAGAGAGAAAAGACGTCGCCGATTTCAATGCTGGTCTCGTCGAGGATGCTGTTGCTGGCGCTGTTGCTGGCGAGCGCTGAGGGCTTCAGGATTTTGGGGATCTGCCCCAGCACGAGCTACAGCCATCAGCAGCCCTTCCAGGCGCTGATGAAGGCTCTCGCGCGAAGAGGGCATAAAGTGACCGTTATCTCGCCGGCGCCCCTTAAGGTATGTATATGTACACGCGGTTTTCGCCGCTCATTAGTAAAGGGGCCGGGTTATTCGACTCGAGGGCCCTCGATAGCGAGCTTCGTTCCGGCGGCCGGCTGCCTTTTGTAATTACTTGGTTATGGGGCTGTACGTGTGGGTAAGTGAGGTTTAAGATTCGGCGGCGATGCGCTGGGTTGAAAATTGAATTTCTTTGAAGGGTGAAAAATTTTGTATATATGGTTGTTTGATTGAAGATCTTTACGGTTTATTTCATGTAGATTTATATCAATTGATGAATAATTGTTTGTATGTAATTTGATATTTTTTAAAGCTGACAAAGTTAATTGAAAGTTATAGGGTTGATTAAAAACGATTCCATTTTATGAGATTTTGATGAATTGTTTTGCCACAGGCTTATAATATTTTAATACCGATGATTAATTAATTATAATAAAAGTTGAATTAATGAGACAGAATTCCTAGTATTCAAAATTAATGAAATTATTAAAATAATTCTTTATAATTAAAGTTTTAAATTTATAATGATTGTACTGCCTCGCACGTAAAATAATTTATGTAAGACAAATGTTTATTTTTTTAAGATCAAATAAAATTTAAGAGTTTTAAATTACCGATTATTAATTTAATTATTTGTTTCGTGAGATCGTTAATAAAATATTATTTTAATATTCATCTATCAGAATTTCTCCAGCTACTATAGATTACTACTATAATACTACTAAATGTATAATAAACATTCATATCAATAACCATAAATAAGAAATAAATTCAAAAAACTAAATAAGCAAAAACGCAGCCACAAAAAATTCAACGACAAACCACACAAAATAACTCAATTAACCTGCACAAACCTCCCTAACACAATAATACACCCAACCTGCGCTAACCACTCGACGCTTTTATTATCCGGAAACTTTTTCCAGCCGGCTCGCCGTCAAGTCCTCTTTCGCTCAACCAATTAAGAAAATCCTGACAATGCTCGCACGCTCGTTACTCCTTTTCTCCTCCTTCACGCGCCAGTCGCATACATATCACGGCAAGAGCCGCGAGATTGAAGCTCGTGCGCGCATTGCGATTCGAGGCGCGCGAGTCCGGAACGAGGAGAGCCGACGAGTATATAAAAAAGCGAGAATCCCGGGCCGAAAAGTATATCACAAAAGCCGAAGTCAATTCCCGGGGATATAATTGCTTCAAAGTTTCCCGGCTCCTCGAGCGACTCGAGGAAAAAGGAGCGGCTGTAGGAAAGGGGTAATTCATGCCTCTCGCGCCTCGGCACAATGTTTGTGTTTACAGGCCCGCGCGCGCTGAAAAAAGTTTGTCCTCTCGAGCGATTTCATAATTTAACGATATTTCAAATTGCCGAAAAGTTCGCCGTGTATGAGCGCGCCTCTTTCTCCTTTCTCGCCAACTCCTCTCTCTCTCTCTCTCTCGTGTTGATACTTTTTTGCGCGGGGCCGGCTTTCTTGCTGGCGCTGCGCTTCTTTCTCTCCTTTGCTTGGCGTCCTTCGCGTGCGCTACCCCTCGTTAAACTTTAGCGAAGAGTTACGCAAACTTAGTTCGGCTTCAATTTACTCGTACTAACATTTCTCTTTCCTAATAGGCTGCTCTCTCTCTCTCTTTCTCGCTTGCTCGCTGCGACGGGATCGGGACGTAGACGAGCGTCGCGACGCCGACGCGCGCGCTCTTTGAATGGGACGAGCCGTCGAGCGAGGCCCGGCGAGTTTGAGCTCTCTTTATGAGCGCTCGATCGCTTCTGTGTGCGTTTGTGGATATTTTGGTTTTTATTTTTTGCTTTCAGAAACCTGTGCCGAATTACGTGGATGTGGATGTGTCGTTTACGTACAAGACGGAGGACTGTACGGGATTTAGGTTGGTTTTTTAATTATATTTGATATAAAAAATACCGGGGTATGTATGTATTATGAAATTGTTATGCACACCGAATCTCAATGTATAAAGTAACACGCGTCAAGCATGTAACTATCCTATTTAAATATACATTCACCCTTTTTACAAGTGACGTGTAACAACGGCAACCATGTATTTAAATGGAAGCTACATGCTTCATGATTGTAATTGTACACTCTTACAATTACATTTACAGTGTACATATTTTAAATTATATAATTTAATTTAATTTACAATGTACAGGCATAAAAGTGCTTATGAGCTGCTACGTAATAGCATGGACGGATCAAACGTTTTGTGTGAAAAGCAACTTTTCAGCCCGCAAGTTCAAGAGCTCATGTAATTATATTTGTATTTTAAGGATTTAGGCTAATGTTACCATTTGCAATAGTAATTTTCTACTTACTTTGTTACAGTAATCGAAACGAGACTTTCGATGCGATTGTAATTGAACAACTTTGGTTCCAATGTTTTTATAGCTTGGTTAAGTTTTACAATTATCCACAACTGATTGGATTTTTAAGCGTTGGCAATCTTCCATATCCGATGGACTCTGTTGGTGAGTGAAATATAAATATATGCATATCGATTATCATCGATCAATTTAGTCAATTTCTATTTTTATTTTATTTTTATAAAGTTTTTATTGACGAATGCGATATTGGGTTAACGATCATATTACTTTAATTTAATTAATTTTAAATTATAATAAATATTTTATTTATTAGGATTTCATATTCAACAATGAAATATTAATAGTTAAATTGTTTAGCATTTAAACAAACACAAATTTAAGAGAATTAATTTTATAAAATCTCATTTCTAACAAAAGATAATTTAATATACTAATTATAAATAATAAAAAACCAAAGTGCAAAATTCAAATCAAAGACGTCTTCACGCTACGAAATATCCTACTTTATTCTCAAACCCGCTAAAAGTCATGAATCAATTTCTCATAAGAAACGAACTACATCGGCGCACTTTGAACCGCGAGCACTTGTTTTGAAAAACGCGCAGCTCGATCAAACGTCGAGCACTCGAGTAAATGCCTGAAAAAAAAACCTTACTCCGACTCTGAACGTCCTTACATTCGGAGGAATTGACGTAAATTGGTGGAGAAGTAAAATGTGTCGGCAATCGAAGACAGAACGAGAAAAACGGAGCGCTGAACTTCTCCCAGCATTTGAGAAAGGGATCTAGATTAGTCGGGTATAGTGCTTTAACTTGTACGTGCTTTACCGTCCAGTTGCTCTAGCCCCGGCAAAGTTGTGTGTTCTTTTAATAGCGTTTGTATCTTGGTTTTCAGTTATGATTTTAATTATCTTGAAAAATTCTTTACTTTATAAAAAGTTTCTACTTTGTGTGAAAATCGAGGATGCATCGAAATATTGTTTTATTCGTGTTGTTTTAAGTAATCTATATTTATGACTTAATAATTTAAATTATTTCAATGCGTAATTATTATTGTTTTTATTAATGTTGTTATTGTAATACTGCGACTATAATGTTTTTTGTGCACTACAGATTATCAGACTTAATGCATATATAGGCAAGTTACATTGGGTAAATAAAAACTTATCAGATACACTTTTTATACACTTACTTTAGGAAATCCGGATGATCCTTTTCTTAATCCGGATATGGCTTATGCTTTCACGGGCAGAATGAATTTCGAGGAAAGAGTTCGAAACTATCTCTACACTACATACACGAGGATCTATTACAATTATTTTCATCTGCGAAGAGCTCAGAAAATAGCTGAAAGATTTTCGCCGGGAGTTTCTTGCTCGTCTATCGATCGAAACTTCAGTCTTGTAATTCTCGGAAATAATCATGTTTTGGGTTATCCGAAACCATTGTTACCCAATGTAATTGAGGTACATAGCCTGCAAATTACTGGCGATCCAGGAACACTGCCCAAGGTAATTGATATTTTTCAATTCTCTAATGAAACTTATATATAATATCAATGTTGTGTTGTTGATAATTGAGAATATGTACACTGGGGCCGAACATATTCGTGTGGAATGTTTTGAATTTTTTCAAATTTTGCCGTGGTGTTTGATGAACTATCATGGAGGTTATATCAGTCAGATTATCTATGTTTGGCTCCAGTGTAGATGCTCAAATATAAATTTTATTATTAGTCAGGCCTACTTTCTAAATTTATTTAGACCAATTAACGATGTGCTATAGTTATATTTAGATCTTAATTAGGACGAATTTAATTATTGAGTCTAGAGTTTAAATAACCATTTATATTGTTTAACTAAATTATCACGAAACATAAGCAAAACTTTTTAACCTTTGTAAGGAAATAATTACTTCACAGTATCTAAATAAAGCGTTTTTAGTTTACAAAAATGTTCTGAATTCTATTTCATTGAAGCGAGAAAATAAGATTCACATAAACAACTTATCAAATAAATTGACGAATGAAGATAGAGATAACTCGCGATAATTCACATAGAAAACGATTTCTCATTTTATTTTCAGGATATTCAAGAGTTTCTGGATGGGTCGAGCGAGGGCGCCATTTACTTCTCTTTGGGTTCGAATTTGCAAAGCCAGCAGCTGCCGGCTACGGCTTTGAAGGCGTTGTCCGATGCTTTCGGCTCGCTAAAGCAAAGAGTTCTCTGGAAGCACGGCGGCCTCTTGCCCGTTCAAGCGGCCAACATCAAGTTTGTGAAATGGGCTCCCCAGCAGGCGATTCTAGGTAAGCCCAAGCGGCCCGGAGGGCCAATCCTTTTTAAGGACACAATAACCCTCTCCTACTAAATTGATTCGAAAAACACGCGATGCACAAAGCTCAAGCTGTTTTTGCAGCTTTATGCTTCTTCATGCGTTAATGGTATATCTTATAAAGATTTATATGTGCAAATATATACGTTTGTCATGTTAAAATATAGGTAAATATTATTATTTTTAGTATTTACGGATAATGTGAATAATAATTGTACGAGTATTCTACATATATTAAATTAAAATCATATTAATATTTTTTTTATTTTTTTTTATATCATTTAAAAAAATGATTATTGTATATGTCGGTATTTTAAATGACAACTATAAACAAAGTGATAATTTATACGCACACACGCATGCACACATACTTTTAATACATAGATGTAATTAATTATATTTTGGATTTCGATCTGTCAGTATATTTTAGCTAAATTGTTTTGGAATTATTGATAAATCCTATAAGTCTAAACCTATTAACAAGATTTATAGTGTTACATAATATGAGAATTACATTCAAAAGTATAAAATTATACGTATAATATCTTTTATAGTATAATAATGAATGCATGACTTTAATAAAATCGTTATATTTACATAAAATAATAAAATATAAACTGGAGCCCTTATATTTAGGTTACTAGGACACATAAAGTAAAAAGAATCTTTTAATACTAATGTTAACCTTTTTAATTGTGCCTTTATTCTATAACGTATAATAAAAAATAAAACATCAATCAATATGTTAAAATAAACTCAAAGAAGTTAACATTTTACAAAAATATAACAATGATATTATTTAAATTCAAAAACCATACAACATTTCATTGGCTGAAAAGAAAAGGATCAAACTCGATGTAACGCTAAAAAAGTACAATTAGCCCCTTTAAATTTTAAAGGTTACAATTCAAAGGGCTAAGAAGATAAACATAGGCCTAGATCAGGCACCTAGCTCTTGAATAGTAATCTTTCTTAACGCTTTATATAGAGAAGTTACTTTTCTTAGCGCTCACCCAATGCTCACCCGTCTTAGTACTGTTTTAGCGCTAGATCGAGTTAAAACCTTTTTCCTCTCAGCCAACGATTTAAAATAAACTATATAAATAACTACGTTCATTTCGTCATGAATTATTTTATATTATTACGTAACTGCTAAAACAATTAAATCGAAATTTTTTATAAATAAAAGATAATCTTAGTGGTTCGATTCTAATTTTGTAAGTATTGTAGGTACAGTATCAAAATAGTAAGTAATTTTTTTTCCATTTTTTTTTTAACATTTCTTTTAGCCGCTGCCGACTCTGATATCTATACTGAATCGAATAAATTTATATGAGCACACACATACATACACTTTCACACATACATATTCAAAAAGTGAAAATAAATTTTATAAAATCGGTTGCTTTTAAGATTAATAGTGAACGATCGTACTCCGTTTACACATCTAAAACAGTGAGAAAAGTTCGTTAAAATGCAGCATCTTATTATCGTAATAAACACCTAATATAAATTATATCTATAATTTCAATGGATTTAATGTTCCAAGCGAGCACACAAGCTCCATAAAACCAGAAGTACTTTCAAAAAGAACATACGGTATCTTGACAGAGTCGATAGTTATCAAAAGTACAATAACAGGAAAATTCCTTTGAACATTTTGAAACTTTTCTTTTCTCAAATTTTTGGCATGCATTCTTTTTTAAGAATAACAATAGATTATAGAAATTTGTAAATTTTATAATAAATAAATTTTCCATTAAGATTTTGCGGTTTTTAGTAACTTTATGCAGGGTCGAATAAGGGGACTAGCGCTCGAAAACGTGAAAAAGTAACGTCATATTTCAAAATAAACAAATCGATTTCTAA
>UELX01006331.1:0-11163 GCA_900480035.1 Eupelmus urozonus | reverse complement strand
TAATTATACCTTCGAAGAAATCCGTAACTTTATTTATTTACAATATGCGCATTTTTCTATAAAATACATTTCATAATTTAATCAGGAATCCGCGAGTTCCGCGCATAATTAATGCTTTTAAAAAGCGATAATATTTAACAAGGCCTATAATAAATCGCCCAAACAATAATTAAAGCAGCATAACATCAACATTATCTCAAATTAAAGACAGAAGCGCGCAATTGAATAGCATACTGGGGAATATTTTTCGCTCGGCTCATAAACCCATTAAATTATTTCATCGCGCCCAAACGCAACGAATCCGCGCGAAAACGTTCCGCGGCATTATAAACAGAGCGCGAATGAACGCGCGTTTTGTTAAATTCGTGCGCGCTGGCGTTTAATTATGCGAGTGATTCGCGAGGGGGGGATTTCCGTCTTTTTCAGCGCGCTCGCTTTGCAGTTCGGATTTCGTTGGCTGATCGATTTTCTTTTGTTTGCGCGCGACCGTCGGAGCTGTGTGTGCGCTTCGCTAAAACGGTCTAATTGCAATTGAATAATAATAATGAACGCGTTTTATGGAATTTTTCGTGCGACTGCAGTTTTTCTGTATACGTCGGGGTTTATTAGTAGGGAAGGGAGGAAAATGCATATGGGCAATTACGTATCGATTTATCGGCGATTCGTTTTAGCGCGGTTTGCATAAATTATAAGGTGGGCTGCGTGTTTTTATAAGGGATTGTGAATATGGAAGTGGATAAAAATGGGTTTGAGAGCAATGAGAGTTAACTATTTTAATTTTTTACCGACTTTGTCCGAGAAGAGTCTCTTAGCGAGTAATAATTCAGGAATTTTAATATTTACTGTTTATTTTACATCACTGTCCTAAATTTGTTCCACCAACACTAAGTTTTTTATACGCATGCACACATAATCTCTAAAAGCAAATAATCACTATCTCTCCCTAAAGAAGTTTCAACCCATACAAAACAGTTCCCAACCATAGCATTGTCCAAGTATGTATGTCAAAACGCCTTTATTAAAAAAAGTTTATTGGCTAAACCGACTATCATCCACAAGCTCATAAACCGCCTAGTTAAACCAAGCAGAGCACGCCGTTTTCGTACAGTTAGAAAATCCAACCGGCAACGCGCTCCTCAACCTTTCCCAATAACGAATCAGCAATTAGCAAAGGAAAAACCATACACAGTTACGCTGCACTTGTATCGTTACCCAACGAGCGTTGCGCACATACCCACGTGGATTCCGTTCTCGTTAAAACACAACCGCAGCCGAAGCACACCGCCGATTTAGTAAAACAAAAAGAAGCGCGAAAGGTGGGATCGAAGACGCGCAATAAAGCGTTTTGAAATTTTCAAGCCGTCCCGCTCTGCTTGTCAGGGCCCACGAAGTCGATATTTAAAGGCTACTTCTGGGGAAACGTTATACTTTAACGGGGCCCCCGCGAGATATCGTAAAAAAAACGACGCCTCTGCCAGTGGACCGTTGCGCCGCCGCATTCGCGCATTATTATACACTCGTATATCTCGCCGTGTGGGTTATATACGTTTCTGTGTGTGTGTGTGGGTAAGAAGAGTTCCATTGGAATCCGGTCTTAGCGCGGGTCGTACCTGTTTTTTTCCTTTTTATTTTTTGACTTTGGTTTTACGTTCTTATTTTGCTAGATCGCGAGTAAATCAATACTCCAGCGGGATTTCGATTGTGAGGAGTTTTGGAATTCTGTTGAATGGGTGTATTGCTGAAATTTATGGGGCTGAAAGAGCGGAGCGGATAGGTGGTTGAATTTAAAAATAACTGAGCGCGCGCCTCTTTGACGTCACGGTGAGAATTTAACGCACAGTCGATGGGTTTTGTGCAGCTTGTTTGATTTTGCGATAAGGTGGGCTGTTAATGGTAATTTATGGTGCAATTGTGTAACAATTTTTTTACGTGTTTAATTTATTTTTAGCTTTTTTATTCGTATCACCAGGCTGTATCATTGATTTCTACAAACAATTACTTACTAATTATAATAATTACAACGAACAAAATTACTTAATTACACAAAAAACAATACAACAAGTAATTACCATAAAAAATTAATAGACAAACGTTATCTCACAGAACCGATACCCCAGCGAGTTTTGAGTATAAACAACGGTCCATTCGGAAACGACGACGGCGGCGAACGACCTCTAAATCTCGACGGTCGGCGAACTTTTCCCGCCGCCACATGTATATAACGTATGCGTAATGCGCGAGAATCGTGAATTTACGAGTGGAGGCTCGGCGCTACTTACTCTCGTGAGGATGTGTCGGGTATGGGTAGAGCGAGGCGGCCTTGGACTTTGTCGAAATTTCGCATATGCGCCGCCAAGAATTTGTCACCGTAAGGTTTTATATTTAGAGTTTTTCCTTTTTGTTTAATTGGGTTTGGAATTACTGACCAGATATGGATAAAGTGTGCGATGCATTACGTGAAAGAGTACCGGTATACGTGGATTTTAATGTTTTTATTAGCTTTTGGATAATGTGATGTTTTATGCTGAGTATGAGTTTATGTTCGTTAAGTAGAATGAGTCAGGTATTGTAAGACGTGCAAACGTAAACACTTAAATTTCGCTCAAAGTGATGCAATTAGATTGCACATTTGTCTGCTAGGTTTGTTGTGTTAATTAAGTAACAACATACCACAAATATAAATTAAAAAAAAAAATAAATAAAACCAAGAATCTTTTTCGAATGAATGTAAGTGAATGTTTTGCTTTCATATTGTTCATTATTTAAGAACTTCACACAATAATTTTTGTGATGCAAGATGAAATTACAAAAATAAAAAATTAATTATGCTTTATTTTATACCATATGCGTTAAAAAATGCTATGTATCATTTCAAGGTAGGAACAATATTTTAGCAGTCCTTACTGTAACCTTTCATTAAACTGAATTTTTAAGAATTGATTTCAGGCATTAATTGAAGTGAAAGTCACAATTTTGAGTGATTTAATTCTCAATACTCTGAGTAAGGAATTCTTTTCTGTTTTGGCTCAAGAAATGTCTTTTTTCTCTTTTTATTTACTTGGAAAGATGTCAAGATTGGAAATAATCGAAAAAAGGTCGTGAATTCCATATTGTACCGAGTAGAGTAAGATTAAAATCGAACGGTATCTATAAAATCGTCTTTTCTTTTTTATTCTCCATTACGATTTCAAAGCTATATTCACTTAGTTTATATTGAAATAAGAGGTTTGATCTTCTGCGTGGATCAGAAAGAAATCCTTCTTTATTGGATTGTGCAATTAAAGTTCTTGTTCATATTTTGTATGTCGGTTATTTTAAATTAAAAATGGTAAAAAAATTTATAAAAATTTCTAGTTACTTATTGATTTTTCTAATTTCAAATTTGATAGGTGAAATTTAAACATCCCAATAAAATCACTTCAAGAGAAAATTATGACTCGCGCTCAAAATAAAATACAAACTTTCTGGCTCAAATACTTTACACTAAAGCAGCTTTTATGTAAGCCGCTTTATTAAGCTCCTGCGTACACCGAGCTTTCTTAACAAAGTAGACTTTGCAACCAAATGAAGCAACTTCCTCTTTTGCCAATCAAAACTCAGCCAGGATTCTTTTCCATCAGAAACAAACCACTTCTCAATCTTCTCACCCCTTTTTAATCAGAACCAACCAACAGCCTACCGCAACAACACCTTCCACTATTCTCAACCAAAAAAATTAACCTTATCAATTCCTCTTCTTCATCCACTCTCTCCTCGAACCCCCACAAAAATCACCGCACAACAATCACTGTCAAAACACACCTGTACCCTCAATCACAACAAATCCACTCCTCACAAAATCCGCGCGCGCCGCTTTCAAATATCCAGCAACACCAGCGACGACAGACACTCGCTCGAGGTGGAGGTCCGCCGCGTACTAACGCGCTTCTCTTTCTCGCGCGCGGTCCTCGACTTTTGCTCCGGCGCTCGCGCGCGCACCGAGCCGGCAGTGGCCGAGCGCGCCCGGAAACGGCCGAGGTGCGCGCAAGGTGGAAGACCCGCGGGCAGGGAATGGATATGTATGCGCGTAGGGTTATATACAGTGTTATAAGCGCGAGTGTGTATCCGAAAAATCCGGTCTCTTGCGCGAATTGAGAAGTCCGAGTGAGTTTTTTGGGTTTTTCTTTTTTGAGTAGTGGGTCGATGGGTATTGTCTGGTGGGTGATATTGATTCTTTCGAGGAAGGTGGGTTTTGGGTTTTATGGGTGTGGTATGTAATTTAGGATTTTGTGAAATGATTTGCTAATTGAAGTATTGGATGTTTAAGATATCTGTTATTAGATATTTGTTAGATTAGGGTTGGTGTTTGTTTGGCGTAAGAAAGAGACCGGTGTTATACATAACGGGTTTAAAGTATTATTTTGTGTATAAAATAAATAAACGTTCGAAATAAAGTGATAAGCATACGTTTTTATATCGGTAAATACTATTAAGTTTTTCACTGCGATGAAACAATAATTACTCAATAAAAAACGTCCACACGTAAAAGCTATAGCATGTCGTAACGGAACTTCATTTTTAAATATAGTATATTTGATTTTATAATAATGATAATAAGAATGCGGTCGCAGTTGCATTTGCTCTAAGATACCGGATACGTTCTATTTTATGAATAAATAAATATTGTAGCTGTGTTATTAAATCCCTTTATAGGAGCATAAAGACTACTTCTTTCAACGATTTTTTCAATCTGAGATGATATGCTTTTTCAATCAAAGAGTCTTTTGTGCTCAAATATAAGAAAAACTTATCGGTAATCTTATTGAAAAAAGTTAGGGCTCGTACTTCTAGAAACTTTCACAATGATGGAAAACATTTTAAAAATTATGAAAGTTATGTATAAATCTTAAATATGCACCTTTATTATTTTATTAATTTTTATTATTTTCATAAAAATATGTACTAATTAGTATCTAATTAGAATATCGGATTACATTATCAGACACTTTCACTAATTGATTTCTTATTTTACTACAAGCAATTAATTTTACTAGCAAGTTTTAAACTGTAAAATGCTGCCTTGTGCATGTAAAATTAATAGACCATGCATATATTTATTCGAAACTCTACTTTAAGGATTTTCATTTCTAAAAACTTTTAATTTCTGTATCACATGAGTTATTCGAATAATAGGCGTTTAATAATGTGTAAAATTTAACGCCACATAAAAATGTTACTATAAGAAATCTAAAGATCTAAACTGTTTGTATCATAAACATGTTTTCTAATTAATATGCATACTAGAAAAAATTTTTCTGAGACTACTTTACAATTATTTACATTGATAGATAAAGGTACAGTCGATCCAGCATCATAAGTTCAGGCAAAAACCTAATCAAAAAAGAATGATTTCAGTAGAGAACTGTGTCAGTCAGAACAAAAGTAATTTGGCCGAACGAAAGCACCGATCGGAGCTCGGAGTCAGGTGCCGAGTTACCGGAATCGGTATCGAGGACGAAAAATTGCAACACGTTTCTTGTTCTTTCGTTTTTTCATATCGCCGGAGCAGAAAGGTGGCAACGCACCTTGCGGCCTTGTAAATTGTACGCAGGCACTTGATCAAATTTCACGAGTAATTTCACCCGAGACTGTGTAGGCAACTCCAAATCGCCCCGGCAACACTGGATTTTCCACAATGACATTGCTTAATCTCGAATTCCTTCATTTTATATCTAAAGTAGTAAAAAAGGATCTTTGTAAAAAATGGTTGTACGTATTGTTGTCACGTATGTATTAATTAAATTATGGGACCACTGTATGTAGAAATAAAAATCTCCTCTACTCATATTTTATTATCCACTCCATATTTTATTCAACACTTCAACATAATAACATAAGACTTAAAAAATCTATATTTATACGACCAAAATAGAAAATCAATTCAAATAAATTACACTCGACACCAAGCGCGAAATCTCACGAAATCCCAAATCAATTAGTCGAACCCGTGTCAGCGCTTTTTCGCCAGTCCCACAGCATCCCACACCACCTTCTACACCACCTTCAACCCTCTTCAAACATTGTACCCGCGAACAGCTCATTAACCATCGCTCCTCGCTCTCGATAAAGAAAAACGCGCACTCGAAACCTCCTTTCCTCAGAGACGAGTTTCCCCAAGCAGAGAGCGTCAAGATCATCGCCTTGGCGATCCATCATCGGTTTATCGCGCGCAGATGCTGCCTCCGCCGCCGCCGTCGCATGACAAATAGTCGTCTACGTAGTCTAGCTACTGCTCTGCTACTCCTTTCTCTCTCTTGCCAGCGCCGTTTTCCTTTATAACCTCGTGTAGGAACGAGTTTCGCGCGGGCAGCGACGTGGGTTTCGTGGGGAAAATTCATGGGCTATTTATAAGTAATAAAAGCTAGGGCTCTAACGGTGCGAGAGAGGAAAAGCTTTGGGAAGAGGCTGCGCTAGTCCGTAAGTTGTAATTTACTTCTTGCGGGCCGCTCGGGGAATTATGATTGCGGGCTAATTTTAAAGCATCGGGAGAGAAAGAGGAAGTACAGAGGCTGTTATGAGAGCGATGTGGGTTTGAGAGTGACGTGTGTGGTGCTGCTGAGTGCGTTATTGCCTTGGTGAGTTTTTTGATGGGTGATGGATCGGGAGGAATGGAGGTGTGAGATTTGGAAGCAGGCGCGTGGGCGGCTGGGTTAATGTGGGTAATAGTGATTGATGAAAAAAATTACAGTGAGTCGAAAAAAAGGATGAATATATGATGATTACAGGATAAAGTTTGTTTCTACAAATGTATACAGCTCGGTTATTTACGTGGTTAAATAGGTTCGAGAAGGAAATTTGATAGATCTACAAAAAAACTGCTACATGAATGAAAGTAATAAAAAATTTATAAAAAAATATACTTAAATTTTTATTCTTATTGTTCAAGCATTTCGAAAAACGTATTAGGGACAGAAAAAAATAATGTGTGACTTATTAGTATTATTGCATTATTAGAATTATTCATTACATTATTAAAAGAAAGCAATGAATTTTATTACAATAATCTGTTATAATCATACTTTTTTCTTTATTTCCTATTCTCATTCTTTATTTTAACTACCATCTTATTCATTTCATTATATTTTACAAGTAGAAAACACCCATTTATCAATACAACTTTCCCGAAACGAAATTTCAAACACTCTCCAATTACCAAAGCGACTATACCGTGAGCCTAATCCCCCAAGCTTTTTGCACAGCTCATACGATATGAATAAATAACGTCCTTAGGCAGACGCAGACACGCAGACGCTTACGTGTACGAGCGATAAATACAGCAAGAAAGCAGCGCCGGCGAGACACAGCAAGTCAGCTGCGAAAGCAGCCGCACGACATGTGCATGACGTCTAGTGTATATTCGCAAACGATGCAAAATGCTTATGGGTCCCCGAGTTTTTGGTTTGCTCGGAGAGACGATGACGTGCCAGAAGGTGAATGGCGCGTTCGGTAAAGAGACGTATATGGCAAATATTTTGTCAAGTTTTCTGACTGGATCTTTCAGGCTGCATGATGTGTTGATGAAAATACTGAGAATTTTGGATTATTAATGGCTTGTTTCTATTAAATTAGTAGCATATATTTGAAATTTTTAATGCGATATATTTTATCGCGATAGCGATTTTGATAATCAATTATTTTTTAGCCTTTTTTTTATTGTAATATTGCGCATTAAAAAAAATTCTTATTATAACTTTTTAACAGAATTTAAAATAATTATTCGAAATGAAATTGTGATTGATTGATATATTACTTAATAATTCTTGCAATTAAATCTTGTAAATGAAGTGAAGGTAAAAAGTATCGAAAAATAACCCCAAACTTTTCTTGATTATGTAAGGAATTCAATTTAATTGGCTTTTAAATTTAATTTTTACTATAAAAAAGTATTGCATTAACATATTTTTTCGTTTTTTGATGTTATAAATTCAAAATTACATAACTCCCTTCCTTTCGATTTTATTAAAAGTACTTTTTTTCTTTTTTGCCAAATTACACGTTTAAAAAGAAACTTAAAAAAGTACCGTCTGCCCAAGAGAAGGTACAGATTCGTAATTCATCAAGTTATATTAAAAGTGTTTACATGAAAAATTGCTTTTACGAAGGAAGAGCGATCCGCGGAGGCCAAAGGCGAAGGCTTGCTCGCAGAGGCTGCGAAAATAAAGCTCGAGTCAAATGGCAATCTCCAGACGCACGTGTGTGCGTGCGTGCGCCCGTGGCTGACGAAGGAAAGTGAATGGCTGGAGGACTTTGAAGTCAAAAATAGCCGAAAAATCCCGGCGTTCGCCTCGGGTACCGTCTTGCAGCCTGCAGAAAAATTTCGGCCAGACCGTGTCGAGAGTCGATGAACTAAGGCGACCCGTCTTGTAAAGGAACCCTTTGATATTGTAATAGAAAAATGCTTCAAGTGTTTCTGTTTGACGAGGGCTTAAAAGCTGACTGTTAGAACTTTTTTATTATTTTAAAATGATTTAAAGTAAATTTTTTGTTGATAAAGTTTACAAGTGAAAAAAAAGTAGAACAAAAATCAATCTCTCAACAGAAGGGAGGTAAACGCAAAAGCCGGTACGAGGCTTACTCGCCAACGACGATTTAATCCCGACCCGACGTGCGAATCTGAATTCCCCATCGGCTGGATGCCAATGGAAAAAATATACCAGCCGAGCACACACAGAGAGCCACGATCGAACCTTTTGTCTATGTGTATACTCGGCTTCATAGACTTGTGTAATACGGCTAGACAGAAAATTATACACGAATCTGGAGGAGGGGTTCGAAACGCTAAATTAATTTTTTTTTATATGTGTGTTAAATTGTAAAGAAAATTAAAGGTTTTTTCAATATTAAAATGGAAAAAGAGAGAGCGACTGTATGTTATCATTTAAAACAAATTAGTAAATAAAAAATTGATGTTACATCATTATAGCAACAATAACATCGTAGCAAATTTGATATCTAAGCTAGTGTCATCAGCCTCTAGTCAATCGTGAAAAATCTGAATATTTCTTCAAGCTGACTTATAAATCGTTCACATTTTTGCAATGACGTTTTCATTCAACAATTTCTCTGACAAAAGAACAACGCGGCAAAATACTTGAACTGAAAACCACTTAAGGCATCAAACTTCTCCTCCACATATAAGAGCCGAGCAGTATATCAATCGGCGTAGGGCCAGACAATTGGGCGCGCTCGCGGCATTCGAAATCGCTTGGGAGATTTTCGCCTTTGAATTCCTCCTATATTGCCGGGAAATTCGCGGCCGTTCTTCTTGAGCGCGCGGGGGAGAAATCGACGAAATGGCTGGATTTACGGAGGCGGAATTTTTTTGGAAGAGTCGTTTAAATTTGAAATTTTCTTTTTCCCGAGGCGCGCTTCCTGAGCTTGATATATAGGCTTCGAATTGTCGTTTAGGGGTTAAGGAATTCTTTTATTCTGTTCAATGGCTTTTTTGAAAAAATTTGCATCTTTTGGGCGGAATGGTACATATATAATGTTAACTGTATTTGCATTAACTATGAATTTTCACTAACAGTAGAGAAAGATACTATAACGTTAATTTAGGTTATATATTGTATACATTCAGACAGTCGGTTTTATTAATCTTTAATTTTAAACATTCTACATTTAAAAATTTAAAAAAAACAGTGGTAATTGAATTATTTTATTATAATAAATCTACTCATACAAATAAAGATTGTTGATTGATTTTTTATTTACAATAAGAAATCAAGATAAATACATACATAAGTGCAGATTTCGCATCATTACTCTACACTATATTTATCACTTATTACATAATCTACACAGAATTATATAGGTTTGTATTCTTTAATTTGTATACATTATTTACTTTATTTAACATTGCCATGTATGTCATTAAACGTGTTCGAAAACATGAATAATAAAAAGCATATTTGTATTACTAATTTTTTATATTAATGTTTCATAACGTTGAATTTAAAAATTAGTTGTATTTCTATATTACAGTACAAAATATAATAAAAGAATAGAAAAAAATATACTAATAAATATGACAAGTCGCATACGGGCGCACGCGCCTTTATACCGAGGAAAAGCACAGGGACTGCTAAAATCCTTACGGCATCTGCATATACGAGTTCCGCGAGGTTAAAAAAATTTACTCTTGCATGAAAGAATCGGCGGCGACTCAGCGCAGTCAGTAGCGCTCGTATACCGCGACGCTACTCCTACGAGATCGCGGTCGGCACGCGCAATCGCGTCTGCGCTCTCGCCAATACAAAGTGGCGCAAAATAAATTCAATACAAATTCGCGTTTGTCACAATATATATATATATATGTATAGATAAATACATTTTTCCGATTTCTAGTTTAAGAGTCACGGCGAGGCAATTCCATTGACTAGAGAAACAATGTATTTGTATGATTAGCTTTTTGTATTAAGTATATCACAGTTATTTAATCGAATTTCTCTTTCAAATGATCTATGATAATCCTTATAACTTCATTTTAACAAATTTATGATTTTGATTCATCTCCTTATGGAAGCTCAAACTCAACCCATGTGAGCACCATTTTTATAATTTTAGCAAAGTTTGAAACCTTTTTTGAAAAACGTAAGTCTTCAACTGTTACGGTTTTTATTATCCGGATTTAATTATAAAATAGGTGGAAACGCACTATCGTGTAGATTCGAACTTGGGCCCTCCACGCCAAATGCGACTGCTCTAACCATTGAGTTTTTATTTCTCCTGATTCGTCACTTTTACGCACATGATACAGCTTTTAGTAAAATATATAATCTTTACAAAAAATGTTTCTGAACCTATCCATAACATCTCACATCAAATTGTTTCGCATCAACGTGATAAGAAATGCAAAACTTTGAATATTTTATATTTTTAAAAACATTCATCTAAAAATTTGGTTCTTATAAACGGTCGTTCCCTAAATTTTTCTAAAGAGTTAAAAATGACAATATTTAACTTATTAAAATTCTATAAAGAATTTACATGAATGTTTAAAATTCATTTCAATATTGTTAAGAATTAAATTTGAATGGTCAACTGCTTCAAATTTCATTAACAATAAAATTTCAATTTTTAATTAAAGTCTAATCGAAATAACATTTTATAACGCTGGTTCTG
>UELX01006330.1:0-11165 GCA_900480035.1 Eupelmus urozonus | reverse complement strand
ATAATATTTTTTGTAAAAAAGTTTGGTTTGAAGGAAACTAATTCTTTTTAATCTGAAATATAATTTGGATGCAACGTACTTTCTTCTTGAAATATGTTCAAGAAAAATTTCCATAACTTTAAAAGTAATCTAATGGTAAGATAATAAATTTTTGTTATTACGGATAAAGGGCAAAATAAAAAACAATTGGAAGCACATTTTTAACAGTAATAAGTAATAATGCTGGTGTTCCATACAATTTTTATATTATTAAAAATAATTTATATGTTACATTTTACTTAGGTGCTGGCCCTAATTAAAGATTTTCGTTTAATTGACAAAATGATGGAACATTTAGCTTTGATGCTTCTTGTGTCCGCAACGTTTTTGAAATTTCTTACGACTATCTTCGCTGAAAATAAGGTTTTATACAGTTTCCGACATGACTCGGAATTTAAATTGAAAACAAACATCCTCTGATTTTATTTTGCAGCTAAAAACAGTTTTCGAGAGCATAATAAATAATTGGGAAAAAATAACCGGTGAGGAGGATAGAGGTATACTCATACACTATTCTGAAAGGGGGAGACGACTTACTATTGGCTATATAAGTATTTATCTGATATAAAGATTAAAACTAAGAATTTAGAGTATGGAAGAAAGAGATTTAAATGAAATTGTTTCTGAGGGTTGATTTTTAAACTTGAAAATGAAGTTAAGAACTCAAAATTGTAGCAAATGGTCTCTTTATTTATATAATAATTTAATATAGTATTATATCATTATAAATCTTTGTATTGTATAAACTATATAGGGAAATAATTTATAAAATTAGATAAAAAAAGCTTTAATTTATTATTCAGTTCTTTAAAAAATATTGGATTTTTCAAAAGTTGTAATCAATCAAAGATAGCATAAAGGAATCAATATTTTTAACGAACCAAAGTTTTTTGATGCATCTATTTCATCATCTACTTCTCTGATTTTGTATATCACAAATATTAAGAATGTTATGATCGATAAAGTAGCCATTATTTTTTTTGAAAATAATAATATTTGTGATTACATAGTTAATAATTTTTTAACATAATTTTTAGATGCCAAAAATCGATTCTCAAAGCTTTTTAAAAATCTCTTTACTGCACATTCTAGCTTCTTCTTGTTAGTCACAAAATTAAAATCCTCAAATCATAAAACAAAATACTTCCTCTAAAATTCGATTCATACTTGTAGTATACATGATAGCAGCTATGACCTTGTTCATCTTGATACCATCGACGCCGATGGTGCTGAACAAGTTCAAACCCTTGAATGAAAGCCGTTCGCGACTTTATATACTAAATGGCGAATTTGCTGTAAACGTCGAAGATCATTATGGTAAGATCTACATATTTGACTGTTTAGTCCTTAGCATGGCGGTCGTGATATTAGTCGCAGTCGACACGACATATACTGTATGCATCGAGCACTGTGTGGGGCTTTTCGCTGTCATCAAGTAAGTGAAGTAATAGGTACTTGAATAGCAATATTTCTTATTCTTTAGAAAATCATATCAACTTTCGAACGCAATTTTTTTCTTCGCAATTTTTTTAACTATAACGTCTATAATCAGTTTTGTCTTTAAGATATTATTATATTATTCAATATCTAGAATTCTACACTTTTTTCTGGACGATTTATTGGCATTTTTAACAAAAAGAAGTTGATAGAATTTGATTTCACGTACCATAAAGAATAGCACCACATTGATTTTATACAGATTTCCAAATAAATTCTATTAATATAATTTTCATCACTTAAGCTTACGTTATTATTAATATAACGATTTTGCCTTGCTTAAATGGTGAATTATTCAAACCTCTACAAATCAATTTAGCTTTGGCAAAATCTTATATTATGCGACTCTTTATTCTCGCATTCCTGATAAAAAGATATTAAACTAGTATAGTAAGTTACCAATTACCATTCGGACCAACTCATCCAAATGTGTAAATGTCAACTTGAAACACTTTTTGTACAATGAACTCTTTCGATCTTTATCAAATCGTTACCTCACTTCATTCAGATCATTATTATATAGTTTAGTTAATTAGTTTATAATATTTATTTGAGACTTTATATTTTAGGTTTCGTTTACAAACTTTTACTAAATTTATTAATAATAATGAAATCAAACGAAAAGACGACTCTTATGATTTTATAATTCAGATTATCCAACTACATAATGAAATTATAAAGTATAGTACCTTTTGTAATGAATTTTCAAAATATAATTTTAAAATCACGTTTTTACATGTGTATAATAATTAATGATAACATTTTAGTTTCGCAGATATTCTTGAAACTTCTTATTCAATGTCATTTTTCTTTTTAATGGGAGTAAATATGTTCATTTTCAGTATTGTAACGGTTTTGGTATGTAATTTCTAATTTTGTGCAAAAACTCTTAGTAAGCTTAAAACTCTGCAAGTTTAAAAGGGACTCTTACTTGGGCGAGCTTTTTAATTTGGTCAGGTTCGGAAACGCAGGTGAGCTCGTGTAGGCATCATCGTGAAGTTTTAAATATTAAATGTAAGAAAAGACTTTATTTTATACATATTTAAAAATTAATTTTTTCAATTAATATGTAAAATTTAATTTTTTTATTAAATTTAAAGAATAATAGTTAACGAGTCTGACCCTTCCGGAGAGTTCGTCCAAGTCTAAAAGTTTTGAGTTTTCACAAAATCATCAAAACTTTTACACAAACGATGACATTTTTGTGATTTAGTATTTCTAATATAATGAAAATATTGAAAAGAAATTTTTTGAAAACCACGTTCTAGGTTCTTATAAAACTGAATCAAATAATGGAATTCATTCGATTCGTCTTACTATTGGTAGGAACAGTAGTGCATCTATTTTACGTGAGCTGGCCAGGACAGAAACTGATTGACCACAGTAGTGGGCTTTTTGAGGATTCGTAAGTTATCAAATTTAACGAATTTTTAATATCGTTTTAACTATATCGAATCAAAACCTTAATCTTTTTCTCTCTAGTTATACAAATGAATGGTACGATTGTTCCATAAAAGCTCAAATATTGTTAAAATTCATAACATTAAGATGCTTAAAACCGTGTCAATTGACAGCTGGAGGTATATACGTAATGAATTTTGAAAATTTTCTATCCGTAAGACTTTTTAATTTTTTTATATAGGTACGAACGTTGAAAACAAATTTGCAAATCTATTGCCCAAAGTAAAAGAACCGTTAACTGACTTTTTTTCAAAAATCAGTCTTTTAGAGTCGTAACAAAAGTCTGGATTTAGTCAAGATTTGAAAAAAAGTTTTATTTATTTTATAACAACGGTGTAAGAAATAAAAAGTTTAAATGGATTTAAAACTTTAATCGAGAAAAAGTCTTACTTACACAAATTTACAAATCACTTGTAAAAACGTCACAATTTTAGATTTTTTTATAAGGAAATCTCGCTAAGATAAAAAATTAAGCAAAACTTTGAAAATGTTATTGTTTTGCTGCCAAAGTTTTTTCATCTTTTTTTCAGTTTTAATATTTAATGGTTCTTTTACTCTGGGCGGCATAAATGTTTTTAATGTTTGCATTTATTGTTACAATCCTTTTTTTTATAATGAAAATTAACGAAACTATTTATTTTTTAAGATTATGAAAGCATCGATGTCATACATAACTATGTTTTCTTCATTTAGATAAAATTTATGAGCATTACTGTATAGTAATGAACATATTTTAGAACATTTCTTGTACTAAATAACTATAAATAAATTAGTATAAATAATAAATTCACATTCCTACATAATAAAAATATTTTGAAATAATGTAGTAAATAATTAATAAATAAATTCATCGTCTTTATTACATTATTGATACCCACTTTTTATTCTATTATTAGATAATGTTTCATATAAGTACTCTGTAAAGTTGAAATAGTTCAAAATGATCCACTACATAAAACATAGTGGAGCATTTTGCACTATTTCAACTTTACAGAGTACCGGATAGGACCTAGATATCGTCTTCCACCTTTTTGATAATAAAATTCTAATAATAAAATACGTTACATTCCAGTTGTTACCCTCATGTAAACTATCTAAAGGCTCTTAGCGCGTTTTGAAATTCCGCGCCCTACTGCCAGCATTTTTAAAAAAATACAGACCGAACCAATCGATGATTGTCGACCCACCTCCTAGACAAAACATCGACTTGTCTTGCAAACTCCTCATACGCGGTCTGGAAGACTTGACCGGTAGTTCTCTGATTGACCCTTTCATTTACGAAGTGTTTTGTGGTGTTGGTGATGTCACTAATAGATTTGTTAGCTGGACGCACGGCAGAATCCATAAACTGTTTGCAATAATTCTCACGATAGTCTTGTGATCGCTGAACCTGAAAAAGC
Source organism: Eupelmus urozonus (assembly GCA_900480035.1). Classification (NCBI taxonomy): domain Eukaryota; kingdom Metazoa; phylum Arthropoda; class Insecta; order Hymenoptera; family Eupelmidae; genus Eupelmus; species Eupelmus urozonus. The sequence goes on along the minus strand of UELX01006330.1, from coordinate 6,768 downwards.
ACAAACGTGTCAGTGGCGAGATGACATTCCACCCACATTGTGTTCTCCACAGATTGATTCTGCGCAATCAGTCATTTATCTAGTCGGCGTATAGCCTTCACATTCTGACAAACGTCATAACGACGCAGATTCACGTTGATGTTGGTAACGTGCTCTGGTCGAAATGACAATAAACTTTTCGAGATCACAAAGTACGAATCTAAATCAACGTCGCTGTGAAGATAGCGATCTGGACAAAACATATGATTGACAGAATCCACTGGATGAAGTCTAGGTGGATCCTGGTTCACCATTGCGATCGATAAGGTGAGAACTCTTTCACTAAGCCTACTTTACTTTAATGAGATTTATACGTACCTGTACTTCTACGGGAGTAGAAGCAATCCTATGCCTAGACGTCTACTTGCTTCCTACTGACTACCTAAAACAGAAAATTGATACAATTCTTTTAATATAACGGTTTTATCTATTACGTTGGAAATTATTATTATAGCCCTGGGAAAGAAGTAGTCATAGTTTTGATATAGTGTTGCATCCACATTTTTTCACATTTCCATAGAACACTCCTACCTATCAACAAAGTTGCATCGCACTTGCATACTTTGTTTATTGATCTCCTAGGATTTCGAGGACAGACGAAGCGTGGGTGGGCTTCAGTCTCTGCCCCCTCGCATACGTAGGGTATTCGAGCTGATAGCTGATTACTAAGAGGTCCCACGCACACTAAGGAAAACCTAACTGTTTCGGAGTTCTAAGACTCCTTGCATGCTACTGTTCTGTGGCACACTTACTTACGTGTGCTCCCAGCGGGAGGGACTTACCGTACGCCCTGACTGGTGTACGCTTACGTACACTAAATTATGAGCACCGTTGCCCAGCTTTCACGAATACGTGGACGTTGCTGAATAGGCACGCGTATCGCAGAGATACTTTTAGAGCCATCTACTAAATAACGACAATAACAGAATTAATTACATTATTTTAAAATTTGGATTATTGGAGAATAATTATTATTTTCTGTATAATAGTACATTTTGATAAGGGGGCGGAAGTTGATTATTTAGCTCTCGAGAGGTTTTGCGACAGAGCGAAGCGAGAGAGGAAATTAGAAGGAGCTAAATATGGACTTATGCCTTCGTGTCAAACCGTATTGTAAGCCGTAAGAGCCGAAAAATTCTCATCGAAGGAGTGATTGTTAGTAATTTCATTCTTTTACATGCAAGACAGAAACATAACACTCAGCTCTTTCATATGAATATTTTTATGAAGCCAACATCTTTGTACACTACACAAAGAAATAGGATGCCTACGCAAAGAACCGTTTTCATCGTGATCAAACATCCAACATCCACCAATTGCTTTTGTTTAAGATTGTAATAAAGTTATTTTAACTGTTTCAAACTACTTGATTGAAGAAAAAAGCCCCCACCGTCTGCCGATACGAGTCGCTAATACGCGCAGTCGTACCGCCCACCTCTCACGACGTGGACGTGGTGGTAGGGACTTGTAGTGCAACGTAGTGCGCTACTTTGAGAGCCGCCTACAAAATACACACATTTAATTGAACTTAAAATGCAACAAATTATACCTACAAGTATCCAGAAATGTTCAATTTTACAAAAAACAAAATATGTTTATTGGATTATATTTTCTTTATTAATATACATATAAATGAGTTTTTATTATTATATTTATTAAAAAAATAGATAAAAAAATACAAAATATCATAAATTAATGCCGAACAAAACGGGGTCTTTTTTAGGTTTACCGCCACCTCGTATTGGGCGGCAGTACTTGATAATTTCCAAGGGCGTAAAGCCCAGGGCCTCCAAATATATGGAGGTGCTATCGGCCATCAATCGCACGGCTATTTTTCGGCAGCCGGAAAAGGATCTCTCAGGCAGGCGCTGACCTTTGCTCCAGATACAGGGGTTTTGGGCCCTACGGATATTACCTCGTACCTGGACGACGATCAGCGCCAGCTCCCGGCTGCTGAAATCGCCCTTCTTTTATCCCGGAAGGACGTCCGTTGCCGACGGCCACCTTCGTAGGATTTTACGCAAATCTGAAAAAATAATATTTATTGCTTATTATTATACATATTTATAAATTTTTATTATTTACTATTTTTATTATTTATTAAAAAAAATACATTAAAAAAAAGAAAAAAATACAAAAAATTATCGTCAAACTTTGGGGGGATATTTTCGTGGTCTACCCCCACCTCGTGCTGGCTTGCGGAATCTCACGATTTCTTGGGGCGTAGAGCCCAGGGCCTCCAAATAATTCGAGGGAGCATTTGGCATCAATCAAATGGCTACTTTCCGGCAGCCGGAATCGGATCTTCCAGGCAGGCGCTGATCTTGGCTCCAGATACAGGGGTTTTGGGCCCTACGGATATTATCCTGTACCTGGAGGACGATCAGCGCCAGCTCCCGGCTGCTGAAATCGCCCTTCTTGTAGCCGAGAATCACGTCTTTTGCCGACGGCCACCTTCGTAGGATTTTACGCAAATTTGAAAATATAATATTTATTGCTTATTAATTATTATTTTCTGAGCTGAGCGCCCTACCTATTACTATTACAAAACTAATAAACCCACCGTACATTCATTTAAAAACTAATAATTTCATCAAAAACCTGGAAAAATTCTAAACCGCCTAAATTTCAAAATAAATGCGTATTTGCTATACAGTTTAACATATTTTTTAGATTTCTAACAAACTCATTATTTCTAGTCCGATTTTATAAGCTGAGCGCCCTAGCTATTACTGATACAAAGCCAACGAACCATTTAGATTCATTATATAGTTAATAATTTTAACAAAAACTTGGAAATAAGGTAAAGATCACAGGTCGTACCGCTCCGACATCCCGTTATGTCGTAGCCGTTCGTACAATAGGCGACCTCAACTGCATTTACGTATTTTGTTGAATTTACTACTTTTAAAATCCTTTTGGCGCATGTATTAATTTATTAATTATACCATTATTATTTTTCTCTTCCGCCACCGACTCTTCCTTCCCACTGCTTTCAACCACAATCACTTGGTCATCTAATGGTGGTGGGGCCATTTATTGAAAGGGTTGCGGGCACGGGCTTGGTGGCTTTACTGTTGCTATGGTTGTTGTTGTTGTAGATGTTGTTGCCATTTCTGTTACTATTCTGGGTGTTGTTGCTGTTGCCGTTACTATTGTACTTGTTGTGGGTGGTGGCAGAATAATTTATAATTAAATTCTAATAATAAAAAACGTTACATTCCAGTATCAATGAAATGTAATCCTATCATGACGTTTACAAGCGGATTATCTGTTCGCAAATTATTTATTTTCTCATCCTGAAAACCTGTATGTAAAACCTGTGACCACCTAAGACCTTTGAAGGACCCATGTGGGATTTTGCTACGGGAATCATGGGGATCCTCCGTAGATAAATAAATAAAAAATTATTTTGTAAGTTAAAAATTTTTCAATTTAAATAATTTATAGAAAACGCTAATTTTTTGTCTTTAGCTATGGTGGCTTTATTATTCGTAGAATGACTGCAGATGAGTGAATTGCTGTTAGCTATAAATTATTTTAAATTTAATAATTTTCCATTTTTTATTTAAGTATTTATGGTGAGTTCCTTGCAAGTTTCACTTGATTCTCGCATGGATCGCACATTTATCCTGTGTGAACCTCACATGGGCTTTTTCAGTATGGTTAGTATTGATTAATAATTATAAAAGCTTCAATATTGATAATCATCATAATTAGAATTATAATAATTCCATTTAAAAATAGTGCGAAAATATAAGGGTTGACAGACAAAGAATAGTGGTTTCGACAAATATAGAATCCAGCTATATTTTTTGTTATGCAAATTATGGTTGAAGAATAGCCTTACGATTATGATTATTGAATAGACTCAGAATTCTTAAAAGCAGTAGATTCTTTATTTTTATTTCAAAAATGAATAATTTTATTTCTTTTACCTCTTTTATAAAAGACATTATGAATACATGGGGATCGATGCCACATTAATATCTAGAGTATAAAGCTACTTCAAACGTCTGTAAAAGATAAAAAAAGAAATTGAAGAAATTGCTGATTTACACAAAAGTTTTTTATTATAAAATTTTTTTTTTTTAATATAATAACTTTTAAAATTTCAATTATAATTATTCCGTTCGTCTTCTATTTCTGGCTCACATCATACATTATTATTGGTCTACAAGCCACACATGTACATATATATATACTGGTTTTACTATATAGGAAAATCAAAATAAAAATTAGTACATTGGCGAGTCCAAAGTACGACGTGTAAATGGAAAAGTGTATTATGCGGTAGACTTTTAGCTCTTACGGCACATATGCTATTTTTTTATCCAGCGAGGGCGAAATTATAAAATTGTCAGATTGGAGTCGGATGAGAAGTTAGTACTTTTGTATAAATGTACTGCTGAATAAGAAACAAAATCTGAAGATTGAAACTCGTTTAAAAAGCGTCAGATGATACATTTCTTAAAAACTTGCTCCGGGAATTGCAATCTTATGAATGCTCAACGAGTCGCGCGTCTCATGGACGTAAAAACTCTTCACTGCAACAAAACATCCATCAAGCCACCATGACTCACTTTGCTTTTTTTCTTAAATGCGCGAATAAAAATATTTTAACAAAATTAAATGCATAGTCAGATTTTAAAAAATTTTTTTAGTCAGTAAACGCATTTAAATAAGTACAGTCAGGAACTGACCACAGCGAAGTCGTCCATCTGTTTTTATCTCCGTGGGGGCAAAAATCCAGGCGGTCATGAGGGCAGGCAGGAGACATGCGACGTACTCCGCACACGTGTTCGTATCAGCCTCTCTTTTTTTTTTCGCCTTCTCTTTCTTTTGCTTAGTGTGCGTGTGTCTGTTTCTTTGCTATATGATGGTTCTTTTTATGACTTTTTTAACGAAAACCTACGCGTTTGCTGACAATGTTGTGTTTGACTTCTTTCATTGAAGCATTAGCAATTTTTGAGCTCGATGTTTATTACAATATCGCATGCATTTGATTTATTGAATATTGCTTTGATTATATTATAAACTTTTTTAATTTTCTTTGTTCCACTTAAGAATCATTGCAAGCTAATATATCATATTCAAAAAGGAAATGAGTTTTCCACAAAGATTCAAGCTTTTCAGAGGCGCCATATATTCAAGATTAATACGATTTATTATAAACTACAAAACGATCTAATCAATTCCTCCATAGCAAGTCAGACAAACGCTCAGTTCAGCAGAATTCATTAAACCCGTCAAGCGCCCATCAAAACACGAGCCTGAAACCGTGCTTTTTTCCACACATAAGCGCCCACTGTGGCAGCTGTCGATTCGCCGCGTGCACCCACACTTTTGCTCCCTCTTCCATCCGTGTAAATCCCCATCGGCCTCGTCGCCGTGGTGGCGCGGTAATACAGTCGAGCCTCCGGTGCGCGGGCGCGCGTTCTAAAATTAGGCGCTGTGGCTACGCCACCCCCGCCATGCCCGTAGCCCTTAAATGGCCGTGCGCGGCGTGTACCGATCCCCCTTTTGCTATTTTCTCGGCGAGGAGGCTGAGGATTGATTAGCGCTGCTCGTCTGGAGAGTCGCGGAGGTCTGGAGTTCGAGAAAGGTTGTTTTTTCGGTTGTGTGGGACAACCGCGTAAAAAAGTATGGTGTTGATCTAGTGTGCGACTAGGCTGAAAAGGCTTAGGTAAGTCTGGATATTATGGAGTCATCATCACTTTTCCAGATTGATTTTTCTGATCTCTTTGAAAAATAAAATATTTCGACTTTCGGTTCGATCTTAAGGTCGAAATTCTACGATCTGATATATTGCAGTTTTGTTACTGTTGATAAAGTTTTTTGTACTTTATAAGATTAAATCGTATTTATAATGGTTTAAAGTGTTAAATATTTTGATATAATTTTATTTATGTTTAATAACAAAGCGAGTTTCAACTGAAGAGCGACAGGTAGTTTCAGATTCGAATCGCATATCGCTTTATTCGAATCCAAAAAAGCGCATATAAATTAGCATATTATTCTAGAAAATCTCGAGGAGGGAAATACTGGGGTACTATTTCCCTCCTTGACCATTATTTTTCTCCTTGGTCATTATTTTCCTACTAGCAGACAATATTTTGCTTGCTAATATTTTTATTAGAAAAAATAGAAAAATGTTTTGAAAAATAAAATAAAAATAAATAAGTGGCCACAATGATGAGAGTAAAGTACTGTACGCACCTCGAGGGTAAAGTAATTATTACCTCCGATAATTACTACAAACCTACCTCGGGAAAAAAATGCGCAACTTTACTCCCTTACTAAACATAATATACTATTATTTTTTCAAAATGGTATAAGAAATAAGTCTATAGCAATGCGGCAATAGACAAATTGTCGCAAGGAGGAGCGCTCGAGGTTTCGCTGCAGATAGCGATAGGCGAGCGGTCGGGACAGAGGTGGTGCTCGCTCGACGTCCTCCTGCTCCAAGCAGGGTAACGAGGTGAAGAAGCTGGAGCGCTCGCGACTGCGTGCGGTGTTGCAGGTAAAGCTGGCTGCCTTGACTTGTGCTGTTGAAGAAGCGCTGGGAAGCTCGATGCTGCTGCGAAGTCCTCCACCGTTGACCTCAGCTGTTGCGAACGATAGACAGAGAGCGTGCCCGCTGAGCCGACGCTCCCTCGGTGCCAGTCGCTGGGACTGTGATCCCCCGGTGAGGCTTCTGCGTTGCGTAGAGGGAGGACACATCACTAA
>UELX01006329.1:0-11170 GCA_900480035.1 Eupelmus urozonus | reverse complement strand
AATTAAAATTGAGGAGAAAAAAAATTTATTTCTTTATTTCAATTTAATTATTTTTTCAGGTTTAAACTGAGTCCTGAGCCCTCAACATCAATAAAAATATAATTCTTAAACGAAGAATATTTTTTAATTCCTCAGAAAAAATCTCATTTTAAAATGTCTTCCCATCTGAGCTCAATTTGGCCACATATCGATTCTGAGATCTTTGTCTCGTGCAAATATTTTTCAGGCCTTCAATCATTTTAAAAATATCATCGCTTTGAGTGCATGAGCTTTTTCTATCGATACAGCAATATGATCTATATTTCGGTTAGGAAGAGTGGATTGTTGATTGTTTATCCAAAGTGATTGCAATTGTACAGAGACATCTGTGACTTCTCGCAACTTCGTCGAGACTTACCATGGCTACAGGTGCTCGGATTAACTTCACAATAGTTTCTATAAAAATATTTTATTCACAATTTCAACTAGAATTAATTACTTTTTGATTCCTTCAGATTTTTTTTTCTATACTTTGTATATTACAAAATCCTAAATTCTCTCTTTAAAATTTGTTTTCTAAATACCAAATGGTTGGATCTTTTATTTTTCTAAACAACACAAAAAAGGAATGAGAAAGTCAGCCAAGAGCTGATATAATTTCAAATTAAACTCTCAATAACAAATAAGAGATGTTAATTACAAATAAAAGTACTGATGAGACTCATTTAATGAAGATTACAAGTCTATAATCTAATTTCAAGATACTAGTGCCATCGTCTGTAAGCTTTTACTTCACAGAATATCAATTAAAATAGCTAATAAAAGATTAGTCTGTAATTTATTAAACACTTCTCTAATAAAAGCGAGAGCAAAATCAATCAACCAGTAAAGTGACCTATCAAAATTTGCTCTCCACCGATACATCGGAGTAATCTTTTTTCCGTACAAATACTTACTTATACAATACTTCAACATTTACAAGTACATAAGAGCAAACGATGAGGCGATTTAATTGCTAGCCTCGAAGATCCTCATCGAGATCCTTCATTTTCTTGCGCGCTATTATTCGTCTCTTCGTCTCTCTCCCTCTCGTGGTCCTGTATCTTCGTTACCCCTCTCGAGGTCACTATTGCCTCCCCCGCGATATACGAGAAGGGTGTATTTCTGTCGAAGCTTGAGAGCGGACGAACGGTGGGCTGCTTCGTACACTGAGAAACCAGATGCTATATAGTTGGGAGCCTGTCTAATGCCGCCGCCAAGGACCAAGATGTTAACTGAGATTGCGAAGCTTAGCAACGTTAAGCCGTGCCACTGGGGCTCCAAATGCACTAGCCGCGCAGATATATATTCTCTACCTTTCTGTCTCTATATTATTTTTGCCAAACTTTTTTGTCTATTTAAATGAACTAAAGAGAAGCTAGATTTGAGCCAAAGCTGGATAATGACCGTAGAGATTATAAGTTTGTGACGTTTACCATGGAAAACGTTTTATCCCAAAATGATGTATTATGGTGTAAATTGAGCTTAATAAATAAACTAATTCCTTCACAATCATTTTCTTTTACCAAACGTCGATAATTTTTAATTTTAAAGACCTATTAATATTTGCGGAACCCAGCAGCGTTTTTATTATTCACATTTTTTTTAGGAGATATGACGCGGTAAACAACATTTAGGTTGCATATACTGCAATTACCCAAACGAAATACTATATAATTGATAATGTATTGTACTTTGTTAAATACGTTTACTATAAATATTTTGTCCACTCGTTCCACTAGACGGTTTAAAAAGTTTTTAAAAAGCGAGTAATTAAAGTGGTGACATCCAAATAACTATTTTTTGTGACAATTAGCCGTATGTGAGTATGTGATAACCTTAATTTTGAACTATTAAAAGATATATTTAAATTTTGAAAATGGATCTTCTTATAAAACGATGATGTAAAGTAGTTACATTAATTTATAGTATTCTTTGTTAAATTCAAGATTAATCTAAATTAATTACATTTTCATGTATAATTTTACTTTTTTTCAGTGATAGATTCAGAAGGCAAAACGACAACATTGTTTTTGGTTCTAGATTTGATGTACATTTTTCTTTTCATTTATCCTCATATGTCCAAATCTTAACTTTATAAGACTCTTATAACAATCAAATCTAAAGTAAAAGTAGCAAGCGTTAACTAAATTAAGTTATATTAATTTGCTTTGTTTCTCTTTGATCTTATTTAGACTTAAAAAAAAAACATTAGTAGCGGACGGAGATGACAAACTGTATGCGTTTTCCAACTCGTTGCACTTCACCTTTTTTGGCGAGCATTAGCGACTCTTTTGCCGATGAAGTCTACGGAGCAAAAAGTGCAAGCAATGACGATGCGACGAGCGGTGTGAGGTTTCATCATTCACCAGGTACTTTATGAACTAGCTCTGCACGCTCCGAGGCGCCTTTCGTCTTCCATCCTCTGATTTTTCTCGACAAGAGCCTTGTCGTAATAACCTCTCTCTATAACGCATCGTCATCTTCTTTATCGTTTTCGGATATGAGCAAGAGTGAGCGCGGGAGCGATGGCTTAAGTCGGAATGGACGTCAGAGAAGGAAAAGAGAGTGGGCGAGAGAGAAATTTTGTAAAATTCTGTAATTCACGACGACTTATACGACGTAGAGAGCGCTCTAAAAAATATTGATATCTACTTCGCTTTTAATGTTTGCTAGTTTTTCATAAGATACCGGTTTTATCTATATACGTTTCTAAATTACAGTTTTAATGGCATGAGTATTTAGGATTTTATTGACTGTGTTACTGCGCAGAACTGATCACTGTCATCTCTTGAACTTTGCCATGCACAAAAATTATGACATTTGCAAATTTATTTATTGCTGTTCATTTGATGATTAATGGATAAGAAGATTGGCTGACGTCTTAATTGCTAGTACATATCAGTAAAAGAGAATGTAAGTGATTTGACTACCAACTTATTTTTAGATTATTTGCCATTTTAAAAATTCAAAATCATGATTTTGATTATGAGTTTTCGGCTCTCATCACGGCAAAAAATAAAATTTTGATACTCATGCGTAAAGCGAACATTTACCTCACCCTCGACTTTCTGCCTCACTTCGCTCGAATAAAAAACGTGATGGGATAGTCAATATTTCCTTTCCCACGTCAAAATCTATCGTATCTATAGTTCATCTTAAGTTAAAGTAATGATAATAATTCGTATAAAATTAATATTAAATATTTGTAATTAGGAGCTACATCGCGTTTAATGCATCTAATATTTTAAAATTTATTTGCAACTAAATTTATTTTGAAATACTTTTTACACAGCACAGAAAAATCAATACGTATTGATTGAAAAAGTTATTCTTGATTTTGATACATTGTACGAAACAATTACATCGAATAAACCCTTTAACAAAATCAAGCTTCTTTTTATAAAATAATGTTTAAACAATTTTGTATTTATTTAATTTAGTTAAAATTATATAATTATTTTTTTAATATTTCAAAATATAATTAAACTTACAAATCACATTCCTGAGAGTTGAAATGTTCATGTTTATCACTTACCTGAAACATAAAAATACATTATGATTAATAAACGAAGTAATCAAAGTAATGGTTATAGTAATAAATCAAAATAATGATAATAAGTGTTACGTTTCATGTATCACATACTAATGATTTATTTTAAAATTTAAAAAAATGTTTAGCATTTTAAAACTTTAAAAAAATACTAGTAATAATTTCAGACTGTTGTAATCTCGCATTATTTCAACGATTTCATCTCTCCAAACTCTGCTCGATATCGGCGCAACGTTGAATCAGTATTCACTTTTCATCCATTTGAGCTTTCGTGTCGTGTTTCGAGGGCGCGCAGCTACACGTAGCGCCATTTCATCAAATCGAAAAGTCAAATGGCAAAATGCTGGCGCTCTCTACGTTTTGTTACGCCGCGTGATTTAAATGTCTCGAATGCAACGCTTCCTTAGAAATAGATGACAAATCAGGTATTATGCCCTTAGCCCGAGTCTTACAAGCGCGGTGTGCGTCGCATTCGTTCCAGACTTGCCTGCCGCGCCTATTTTGTTGAGCTATAATAAGAGAAGAGCGAAAGGCGATGGCTGCAGCGACGGGCGGGTATATAGAGCCGGGCGGAAGATGAAGTTTTCTTTGTGCGCGCAAAGTCAACGTTTACTTTGTAATCTGCTTTGCGAGCGACGAGCGCGTACGCGCGATAGAAAATCATTCCGCAGACGAAGTTGCTCTTTAATTAAAACGTAAATTAAATATCGCCGAGGAGGGCTGGGTATCTTGTAGCTGACGCGGTCGTAATAAATATTATGACGTTTTACTGAATATTCATTTGTCACCGAAACAACAGTTTATGAAAGACTAACAGTTATATGTTTTTCAATTAGGAAACTTGCGCAATCTGCATACTTGAATAAAAAACTATAGCTTATTCTTTTTTTTTTGCTTTCGTAAATTTCCGTAATAATAGACAAGAAAATAAATTTAAAATTATGGATATTATTATAATGCGATAGGAACAAGGTTCATTTTACAAACCCCCATTAAAATCTGCCTTGTTTTTATGGCAACTTTTATTATAAAAGGAAATTGATTATTTTAATACGTATGAAATCACTTTTATATTGTGTGAAAAATAACCTGTGTTTTATTTCTCGATTTAAATAAAGTATCAACAAAGAGTCGTTATTATACGTTATTCATACATAAATTATGATGACAAAAAAATTAATCATACTAAGCGGTATGTGTGCTGTAACAAAAATGCTGTAAAACATTTTTTTGGTTATCAGCGCTGCGAATCCCAGCACATAGACAAATCTACAATTTCCATACTGAGTAAATCCAAAGAACATCTTGGTGATGCATTAAGAGAATTTTCTTTGTGTTCTGAACAGATCAGAATTCGTTTAAAATTAAGAGAGATACTTTCATTAACTGTACAATATACTATTAACTTTTCATATTGATAAAGCTTCATGTTGATAAAATTTTACAATAATTTTTTTGGAAAATATGATAAGTTTGTATTCGTTATTTTTTGAATTAATGCATTTGATATGAATACTTTAGAGATGCGTATGAAACTGTAGCAAATTATGTTTATCGCCTTAGCAAATATGCACGATCTCATAAATAAAAAATCTATAAACTTTATCGGTATGATTTAACTTTACACATTCATTTTAGTAGAAATATAAATTTATTTATTCCATATTAAATATTATTATTACGCAGCCAATTTTATGAATTCCGATGAAAGTTACAAGAGAACATTTATTAAGTATTACTTCGATTAATTTAATCAATATAATTAATTCTACAAATACTAAATATCACCAAATTTGAAATGTCATTCTGTGTAAATACATAAGTTTCAAAAACGCGCTCTGTAAGCTTTTTGAAAACTTATCATCAAATTTAATCTCGCCTCAGATAGCAAGAATCTCGAATATTCCACGAGAGCTCGGCGATAAAAACCTAAATTTTTTTCCAAATGCGCAACGCGAGTTTCCGGAAACGTACGAGAGGGCTCGCTCTTTCAGCGAGCCACTTGGAAAACGTATTAAATCGCGAAAGGGATCGCAGTCGGCGCGTTAAATCCGGCGTGAGGTCGCGGGCGCGTCAATGAACTCGTTCATTTCACGCTGCCAATAAAACACGAATAAATTTCTAGGCTCTCGAATCCGTGGGTAAATACATTTCTGAACTGGCGCTCTGACCGCATCTACACGCACCTCGATATCTGGAACGCCGCGAGATTACTCGCATTGAAAACAGGGGATTTTCGCGAAATGAAACGCGTGCTGGTAACTCCGGCAGAATGATGGCGATCCGATCGCAGGAGAGAGACGAAAAGAAAGTCCCTGTGTGCGCTGGACCTCGCTGTGCTCGCTCTGCCTGGCTATTCAAAAGTTAACTCGACCCGGATTTTACACTGCTCTCAGGGTAGGGTTAGCGCGGCGCCCAGGATTTCCGATCCCCCTCCCCCTTGGCTAGGTCAAGGGAACTTCTGCCGCGCTGGGATTCTCGCTTGGCAGCAGTTCTCGTGGCCTACCGACTCTCTCTCCCTCTCTCTCTCTCTCTTTCTCTTTCCTCTGTGTGTAGTTCGCTGTTTTTCTGTTTTTTCAGAGTAAACAGGCTTGGACCCAGAATAAAGCCGCTACAGCGCTAGAACTGTTTGGCGCGCTCGCGAGCGGAGTGGGCTGCTAGTACACGGCACGCTTTTTTCGAGAAGGGTTTTCGATATTTTTCAGCTCAAAAGGTTTCTCTCTAGGTTATTTGGTTTTTTCCAGCGCCAACATTGCTCGCGAGGTTATTTCGAGCTTCGCGAACTGCAAGATACCAGATTAATATTTGAATTTTTGAATGCGGAGATCAAAAGTGTTACATGAATATACGTAGCTGATGAAGTCATAAATATAACATTTTATTTTATAACTGCTAAAATCCCATTCATACAAGTTATGTTTCAGCTGCTTATTTGTATTGTAAAAGTTATTTTTATTGTATTGTAAAAGTACCTTAAAAATATTTTAAATTTTATGTATTGTTACCCAAATGTAATTTTAATAATTAAAAATGTTACGACCTATTTTAGTTAATTAAAAGTTGTTTCATTAAAAAAAAAATTGCAAATTTATACGTGTTGTTGTTATACATTCAGAAGAACGAAGAAATCTGATAAAAAGACATCGCAAAAGCAGAGTAAACAGCAGAAAGAATCATAGCAGGCCAAATAACAGATACAAATCGGACAAACCATAAAAGAAAGCTCGGCGCAAATTGCGCACGTGACCATGCCTTCTCGCGTGAAATTTAATAAAGAGCGTTTCGTCAGACAAATATCTAGAAAACGTCAACGCGTGCGCAGCTTTGCAAGCTCCTAGCTGCAAAAGCCAGCAGCTCTCTACCTTCATTCCGCGGCGAAGCACGCGAAAGGTAAACACTCTACCGAGCTCTCTCGCTGTATGTTCCGCTGTGTCTTCCTCCGACGGAGATTGTCAACTCCAAGCACAGAATGTGTTGGAGAGCAGTAGCCCTCACGTACACACTCACATACATGCGCGCACACTCACACACACATACACATACACATTACAGAAACACACACACACACACACGAGAATACCACGAACGAATAATTACTATTCACGTCACGAGCACGCGCTGCCGGGCAGACGTAAACAGGTTATTGTGCGAAACGTGCGAAATGTCGGGCCAGCGCCAGCGTCAGCGCGAACTTCCCGGCGACGTAGTACGACCTATATTTCGCTTTGGCTGCAAGAGGAAAAGAGAGGAACTTAGTTTTTCTCTGCGGCGACCGCAATTCGGGGTGCTCGCCCTTTAAACGCCGGGACGAGCGTAGCAGGAGGCGCGGACAGATGGCGCGCCCTTCAATTGGATCTGTTATAGCTGGATATATCCGCTCGAAGTGTATGAAGGGAGGAAGAAAGAGGGAGAGGGAATGTGGGGATGTAATGAAGGCCGGATTTATTTATGAGGCAGGGAAAGCAGCCCGCCGCGAGAATTATATGTACGTACTCGAGGTCCGCGTGCTGCACTTCTGCGGAATTAGATTTGACGCTTCAAAGAGGATGAGAGTGTGGTGGAGACAGCGGCCCCGCTGCAAATTGGAGGATGGACGGTTCTTTTGTCGGGAGGGCCGGGGAAAGATAGAGAGCGAGTAAGGGTGAGAGAGAAAGGAGAGAGCGGAGAGAGCGAGAGAAAGAGCAAGTTGAGAAGACGCGCGCACGTGCGGTCGTTTCTTGTGCTTCGTTAACATGTCAGGGCTTTTGTCCGCGCTATGTGAGGTTAAAATGTCTTTTTTGAGCACGTGAACATAAAGCGGAATGTTGAATATTGAGCGCTATTGTTGTATAGGTTACAAACATAAAGATCGTTGATGAAAGGAAATAATAAGTCATAGATGTATAAATGTATGGAAGAATTCGATGTAACTATAGTTTATATTATATTTTTGGGCCATTTATGCAATGTGCAAAAACAAGTAAAATTTATAAATTTGTATAATTAAACAATTATTGAAAAATCATTCATAATACATAAAAAAATCTCGTTGATTAACTCATCGTACTCATCGATACTTTTATGTCTGACCAAACCATGTATGTACTACTGAATATTTCGTACAGCACTGCATAATTGCTCAAATTTAAAAACAAATTGGTATTATTTCAAAATTGTTCATGTTTTTAATTAAATACAATTAATTAATTAATTTATTAATTTAATTTAATATAATTATAGTGGAAATTAAAATAAAAATTTTAATTTATTTTATTTTACAACAAATATTATAAAAAAACATCATCGAACTTTGTTATGAATGTTATTCATTAAAAGTTTCTAAATACACGCTAACAAATTTCGAAATTCATAATTCTATACGTGATATTAATTACGTAGTTAAAGTTTAAACTTCATCGTCTTACTTCATCAAGCTACCTACCTTAATATCTTATAATCAAAAACTTGTAAGTTTTAGTGACATATTAATTATTAATGTAGATTATTAATGAAGTAAAATAAACTTGTAATTATTTCATAATATATTTTTTTAAAAATTTTTTCAATTCAGAAAATGTATATGCAATCATAATAAACTGATAAAACTGCGGTACAAAGTACGTTCTTTTTACGGTACGCCATGATGTCTTTGCTTAGAGACACAGGAGCTCTCTTTTGGTACGTTATTTAGTTTAAACGCAGGCGCTATAGTATCCTTAAGTATATCTATAAGAAGTTAGGTACATACATATTAGCGCGGGGACATAAACAAGACTATTTTTGGAAGAATAGAGAGCTGAAGTAAGGGATGAAATTTGTTTCTTTTTAGTATAACATAGATACCGATTGGGATGTAACAAATGCCCCAATTTTACCAATATAAAGAATTTCACATTTTCACTGATTACAATTAATAATTGCTCTATTATTATTATTTAATTTATTCCGAACTCGAAATGTTAATGATGGAAAAATGATAAAATACAAAGATTATTTCTAAATGATCATTTCATAACCTTTAAATGCACATAACAATAGAATCATCATATCTCATAAATTATTTATTAACGATCTTCGATTAACTACCCAATCTTATCCAGCTACGGAAGGTGGTATACGATAGCGAACGATGATGGAAAAACATCAATACTTTTCTCTTTCTTAGCAAGCTTTGATTATATCGCATTTTTTCTCTTCGCCCGGCGCAAACTCATTTCTCCGCATCAATTAAGCTCCGTATAAAATACGAGATTGTGCAAAGAGAATCTCACTTATTCGATTGCTGAGCACTTGTTGGGCAGTTTTAATAAGAAATTTCACGTAGCGCGCTCGTTCGGTATACTTTTTTCTTACTGTAAAAGAAAGCTTTGTGACCTTTTTGTTATTTGAGATTTTGATAAAAAAATCGTATTAAGTTTGAATTTCTCGGTACAAAAAATATCTTTCACCCGATAATGTCTATATGAGCCGGCATGATAAAATTTTGTTTTCGCCATATCTCTGGAACGCATGCATTTTTGCAGTTACAAATTAGCAGTTATTTAAAGTCTATTCTAATATAAACTGCTTATTACATCAAAAATATAATTAAAAAATATTTACATTAAAAAAAATTATTTACTATTTATACAATTAAATTATGAAAGAAAATTTGTATATTTTTATAATATTTTTTATTATTTACGCTAAATAACACAAGCACAGAAAAAAGAACTCAATTAAAAAATTTAAGCCTTTATTATTACGTATTTTAATGCTCTGAATGAGAATCTGACGCCAGAATTATTTTAATCAGTTGTTTTTAGAATAGCAAAACATCAAATACAGAAAATTTCGCTTTGGGAGAGATCAGCTTTAAATATAATTATTGAAATCGATTGAAAATGATTACAGGTTTATACTATAGATATTTTGACGCGTTAAATCTAAATTCGGAGTCGGAGTTACTCACATCATGCTTCGTTTTTTTATAATTGCAGAAAACTACCCCTAAAGGCCTAAACTGTAAATTTAGCTTTAGGATGGGTCAGAATTATTACCTATTTACAAGTATTAAAGCAACTAAATTACCTGCAATGTAATAACTTCACATATATTTGGAAATGCTAAATCCGAATTCGAATTCGAAATTATGGTAAAAAAAGAAATAAATTGCTCTTTGAGAAAGTATTCTACTAAAGCTGTTGGTAAAAATTTTTTTCCCTACCTATGCTGAGTTTCACAATTTAACGAATTAGAATATTACAATGAGATAGAAAAATGTGTTATTACATGTAAGTAAATTTACACTATACATTCGTTTATTCAATTATTCATTTTGCTAATGGCTTTTGAAAACATGGACGAATAATAGTCTAATAAGAGAAGGTTTCTAAATATCATGATATTTTTCTTAGACTTACCGTTGTTGGTGAGTTTTCATTTTCACATTTAATCGAAATCTTAATCTTTAAAATAATGCCATTTTTTATAACGAAATAGCTTAAAAGTAATCTGCGTATAAGTAGAATAACTGGGATATTTATATAAAAAGATTTAAAAATATGAAACGTAACAAAAGCTTTAAAAGTTAAAACCACTTACTAAACTAGAATAAAATCCAAGATTTATTCTCAACTGTACTAAATTACTTTTTACAGATAAAAAATATATAATAAAAGCAAACATCAATATTGAAAAAATAACGTTTCTCTCTACCGACCGACATCAACAAAGAAGTTTTATTAGCTGAGAACGAAGAAAGGCATGAAGAATAATTACAATGAAACCAGGAAATCTCCTTGTATATTGGAAGTATTTTCTGCGCCGCTTTAAAAAGCAAAGTTCACATTCTGAGAAAACGAATAACACGAGGAAGCTCGCTTGCTATGGTACCGAA
Organism: Eupelmus urozonus; assembly: GCA_900480035.1. Lineage (NCBI taxonomy): Eukaryota > Metazoa > Arthropoda > Insecta > Hymenoptera > Eupelmidae > Eupelmus > Eupelmus urozonus. The sequence goes on along the minus strand of UELX01006329.1, from coordinate 242 downwards.
GAAGAAGAGAAGAACAACACCGTAAATCGAAAGAAAGAGTGAGAAAGAGTGTGTGTGTGTGTGTGTGTGTGTGTGTGTGTGTGTGTGTGTGTGTGTGTGTGTGTGAGAGAGAGAGAGCTCTTTGAAGAAAAAACTGGACAACGCCCGAGTGCCACTGGCAGCGCTCTTTCGCTTCCGACTTCCGCCCCTACACCCTGCGTACACGCACACAATCCAATACATCCATCGCCAGCGCTTGGCTT
>UELX01006328.1:0-11170 GCA_900480035.1 Eupelmus urozonus | reverse complement strand
TAAAGTTGCACTTTACACATTTTGCATATTTTTAAAAGTGCAATTTTACGCATACTGATATCATAAAATATTGTTCGTAACATGTGCGTTAACTTCTCATCTGCGTGTGATTCCTAATTACTCGGGCCGGCTTCGCCGACCCTCGTGCACGGCAATCACACGTGGGTGTGAGACTTTACGCCCTTGTTACGAAAAATACTATTAACAGTGCATTAATTTATCCCATGTGTAAAATGAAATTTACGAAAACACAAAATACAAAATAGAATTAAAGATTTCTTGGTATCAAACACTTTTATATTGATGCTTAATTAATGAAAACTGTATGTCTACGTTAATAAGCAGAAATAAGTAAAATGAGTTACTCGCTTTTTTATTTATACGTTAAAATTGGAAAGAAACACTATGCCTGGGAATATAAAAATTATTAGATAAGATAAAACACTTTAAGATGACGCCCTTATAAATTTGTATCTAAAAAATATATATATAGGGCTTTGTGCGTCGTACTCGTAAAGTTTCTTTTTTTCTTTGCGCTTTCTTGTTATCTCAAGGCGCGATTTATACATAGAGGAGCGTGCGAATTTTTCGCTTATGTATAATAGAGATCGCGTATCGCGACTACTTTTTTTGTCTCCTGGCTGCGCGATCCTACTCCTTTTTTTCTCCTTTTTTTATAGGCGCGTGAGAACTTCTTTTTAAATGGTAATTCGCTGGATGCGTACGCGCGTGCGTATAGCAGGGGCTTTAAAACTTATACGAGGATTAACTTTTTAGTCTTTAACGATAGGTGAATTTCATTAATAAATTAGGATTATAAGATAGGCCCTGGGGCCGGCTCACGTGTAATGCGCTTCTTTTCATTTTTTTTATATACCTATAATATCTGTGACTTGTAATCGTTTCCATAAATAAGCCAAAGGAGCGTTTTACGACGCGAGCCTTATCCTCAAAGGCTCGCGCCCGCAGGAATAAAACCATAAACGTCGACGTTTTTTCCCTCCCCTCGTCCTTTCTTAAATCACGACCGAATTAACGTTGCGACGCGCCGCCGGCTGCATTATAAAATTATACAACTTTATTGAATTTTAAGTACGCGTCAGCGTATATACCTCGCGGGCTATTATACCTTCGCGCTCGGGGGGCATTAAAAGGCCGAAAGTGTCGCTTTTATACGACGCTTCTCCACCGAATCCGAGAGAAAATATCGCCGAACTGTTATTTTACTGCCGCGCGTCCTTTATTGTGTTTTCCCCACTCGCGGCTGCCGTTATACTCATCGCTGCCGGCTGCTGCAGGTAGGTAGACACTAGAAGAGAGTGGATTTATAATTTCGAGAGCTCGCGTAAGCTCACAAGGGGCTAAGAACATTATGAAAAAGAGAGAGAGACAGCGAGAGGGGCAATAAAAGAAACGACGCCGGGGAAAATATACGAGGCGCGTTTATAACAACATCCCGTATATAACGTCGACAAAAGACGTGGAAGCTATACCGGAGCCAGCGAGCGCGGCGATCCGTCATTCTCTGACTGGACCAGAGGCATCATCGCTTTTCGCACATAAATCAAGGCCCGAAAATTTTCGCCAAGGACGAGCGCGAGCTCGCACTGTGCAGCCGATCCAGAGCCACACATACACATGGAGCATTACACGCGTGCGGGTGATGTATGCCCGAAGCCGGAGGGAGAGGCGAAAACAGAAGAATTTTCCACGCTCGCGATGTGTCTTCGTCGTAAACATTGTAAAAATTTGATTTATGACCGAGCGAGCTGCGCGCTCTTTCTCTTCAGCGATATTGCGCAAGCTCGGAGGGGAAAGAGAGAGGGACTATCTCAGGTGGAATATTACGGTAGTGTATTTCACGTCCGCGCGAACAGCAGGGAGAGGGAGAAGAGGAGCTCATAAATCTGGGCTCTCCTCTTATTCAGGCGCTTTTACATGAGTCGCTGCTGGGCCGCGCGCGCGCGCTGGTACTCTGGATGTCGAGTCATGCCGGCGTGCAGAAAGAGAGAGAGAGAGAGAGAGAGAGAGCGCAAAAGCGATGAGGCTTTCGCCGCAAATTTCTACGAGAGTATATATACAACAAAAGGCTTGCCCCTTACTTGCTGCTTCTTTTATTTCTTTCTTTTTTTGGCGTCCCTAGTTTTCGGCCTTTTTTATGTCGCCGCTTTCTCGGTAGCTCGGTAGCTGTCCCTCGCTGCGTGTCACCCTCTGAGGCCTGTTGATCTCTTATTTCTCGGTGATGGGAACTTTCTTTTGCCAACGCCATTTTGAGACCTGTGGAATTTTCTATTTGAATAGTTCTTTTTTGAAGTGTTCGAGGGGCTGTTAACTTTATGAAAAAGTATCTATTATTAGAAAGCTTTTAAATTATAGCCTGATTCTGGATCTTAGAAGACTAAGTGCTGCAGGTTTGTATTATTGCGATTAGAATTATCACTTATATTACAGTGAATTATAAGAGTTTTTGTATTTCTTGGTAAATATGAAATATACGGAATACAGATAAATTTAAGATGTAATAAACGTGCAAGATATTTACTCGTGGCTATTTCTAAAGGCTTTGATAATTTAGTTATCACATATTCAGAAAGAAAAATCCGCAGGATATTTAAAGTTACAGTACTGTGCAAAGATGATAAAAATATTCCTTACAGTCATAAACTTCACACTGACTAGCTAAAATCATATGCTTTCAGGATATTTATTATTATTTCTTCTTTCTCTTTGCTATCAATGAATTTTATTAAAATTGAACTTCTTGTAAGAAGTTATATAAAATAAACTTGTTTGTAAATAAATCAATTAGTTTATAGATATAATTCAAATGATTTATTTTAATTTAGTAATGGTTTCATAAAGGAATCGCGATTTCATAGAGTTTTATGGTTCTTTTAATGGGTTTTCATTTTTTTATGATGAGTCCTTTTATATTTATGATGGTGCGGGTATAATATAAATTTTACAATACCCAACTCAAATTTGAAAAATGTGAATTGTTGATTTATTGAACTTGTTTATTCCTCGGATAAAGGCTGAAGAGCTCACCAGAAAAGAGCACCATGAAAATTCAATCAATTTTAAGCCAGAACCCAGCTTCTACGTTGAAATTGACGAGTTTTTAACCAGTTTTAGGGCAGATCTTATTACATTTTCAAGTCTAAGTTATTACACCAGTTATTGAACTCATTTCCAACGAAATAAGTCCTTCCACCCATTTTACTTTCACACATCCACCATTTTCCCTCCAAATCTGGTCTCACCTCCCAACCTGCATAAACACATCCATCCACAAACGATGCACACAAGGTGTAACTCACGCGACATGGTGAACTTTCTTTCTCTCACTCTTTCTGTAGCAAGGACGCGATTTATCATACCTCTCCAATTTATAGCGCTTCACCTACACACGCGTCCATAGAAACACCTGCACCATCAGGGCGAGAAAGAGACGCGCATGCGCGTCGGGCGGCGGCAACGGCGCACCACATCCGTCGCGCGGCGCGCGCGCCTGCGAGAAAGGAGGCGGCGGTGGCGGCGGCGAACGAGATACCTAATAGACAAGATTTACTGCGGCACGCCTGCCTCAATTGCGGAACGAATTTATCTTCCGGCGAGGCGGCGGTCAGCAGCCTCTCGCGCTCTATTGCTTCCTAACCTCAATCTCGGCCGCTCTCCTCTATCTCGCTCCCTTTTTGAAATATTGGCTTACCCGCAGAGTCGAAAGTTACTCTCTTTCTCCGGCTGCCGCAGGGGATGGGACCTTTTTCAGTTTCTCCCTTTCTTCCTGCGGCCACTTACACACAGCTCGCACTGCTACCAGCAGAGCAGTTCTCCGCTGGACTCGGCTCCCTTATATATACCAAAGGACGAGCGCGCAGGCTGTAAATTTGGCGGATGACCGGAGCTGCGGGCGCGCTGCGGTAACGCCTGTAAATTGCGCCCTCAATGCGCAATTAGCGTCTGCGGACGCAGCGCCATTAAGCCCTCTCTCTCTCTCTCTCTCTCTCTCTCTCTCTCTCTCTCTCTCTCTCTCTCTCTCTCTCTCTCTCTCCCGGCGAGCACTGTACCTGAAACGCTCCTTTCGCAGACTATACAAGCACCGCGACGCGTATAGTCCTCTCTGTGATTTACGCCTAGGCGTGCGCGCGAAACCACAGAAGATTGGCCCAGTCCACTGCGCCTTTGTCTTTCCATTTTCTACGCTATCTCGAGACTTTCTTTTTTTCTTTGTTTTTTTTCGGGGACCACTTTTTTGTAGGCGAGAGGCAGAGATATTTTTGAAAGTCGGGAGGATGTGCGGCGCACCGCGCGCGGATTTTGTCAACCACGAGAGAGCGGCCGACACGCCTGTAAAGTTCGCTCTGTGGCTTCCGGAGTGATTTAGGAGGCTGCGGAGATGGAAAAATTGCGCTCTAATGATGTTGAGAAAGAAGAAGTGCCATTGTAAGGTGGGGAGGGTTACAGTGGTTTTGGAAAAAAATGACTTGGAGATGGTGAAAGGGAATTGGGTTGGCAGTGAGGTTTTTATTATTTTGTTGGTTTTGAGTGAGATTTTACAGAAGACAGGAAATTTTACAGGTTTATTTTGGTGCTTTTTGGGCGAAGTTATATTTTTATTTATTACGCTTCGTTTTTAGTTCAAACACGTAAAAGTAAATGTGTAAGTTATTATAAATAAATTTAAATTTAATGCAAAGGTATCAAATGTGCGTATCAAAATCTTAAATAAGTACAATTTACATATTATTAAACGCATAATTATATGGACAGTATCAGTGATATACTGCAGCAGGAAAAAAACGCCCATAATTACAATTTTTATCAAAGAATTTTCATACGTTTCTGTTTAAAACGTAATTCTGCCGCTCATATATCATAAACTTAATTAAATTAAATTTTCATTAATATTTAAATTTCAAATAAATACACATTACCTTCGACCGTAATTAAAAAAATTAAACATCCAAAAAAACTAGTGCACACGCAACCACCTCGACATCCCAGCGAAAATTGAAACAGAAACTCCGCGCAAAATCCTTCAAGGCCTGCTGCACTTACAAAAATAATCGCCGATGAAAAAGTCCGTTTTACGAACCGCATTACTTCAAATTATCTCGATCGCATGTAACCCCCACTCTCGCTCACCCATCAAATCTTTATTTATAGCCTCGCCTCTCGCTCGCTTTTTCCACCTCAAAACCCACGCTTACCCGCACACGTGCATATATACCCGCGCGCGTACAACATCCGCAAAACCAATTCGCCGCGTCATCTCTTAGATTTATGGTCATCAATAACCGGCCCGATGACTAGTCGTTAATTAAAAGTAACTTCGCGTCTCTCGTCGGGCCGCGCGCTGCGTCAAGCAATAAAAAAGAGCGAGGCGAAAACGCGCCGCGGAGCGACGTGAAAGAAGAGAGAAAAAAAATAAGCAGCGAGAAGAAGAAGAAGACACACGACGAGCAGCGCGGCACGGCGAATTGAAAAAAAAGGAGCCAACTTTCATTCAAGCCTCGCTCCGAAGATTTTGATTTCCGGCCGTGAGCCGAGTGAGCGCGACTTGCCTGCAGAAAAGCCCGCCGCGTAACGCCTTGATGCTTTCGAGCACACAAACGCGCCTGGCCTTACGAAAAAAAAGCGCGCATTGATAGTCCTTATACGCGCGAATACGCGTTAACGCGCGTGTATACACAGGCATTTTATACATACGTGCGGCCTCTTTAACTATAAGTATATACCGTGGGGCTGTGTGTGTTAGCGGGCTGCCGTCTTTGGCATTCTGAATCATTCGTTGCCGATTCTTGCGGGGCCGCGTGCGGAGAATGATACATTATTTCCCATCTAGGCGAGTGTTTCTTAGCGGGGCTTAATGGGCGATAAATAACATAAATTAATGCCTTATTCCCCGACGTGCCGGGTTATTTATGCCCCGGAATAACTTTATACCCGGCGCATGATTACCGGCAGGCACGCAGCGCTCCTTCTTTTCAATATAACTCTTTCTAGCCTATATATGCGCGAGAGCCCAGCGTGTATCTATCGCTCGGCGCGTTTCTATCGATTTATCTTGCGCGCTCGCCGTCTACTTTATCTCTCGACGTTGATTTTTTACGATTTTCATTTCGAGAGAGAGAGAGAGAGAGAGAGCTGCCTCCTATAGCCGTGTAATTTTTTACGAGCTCGCTCTCTCAGAGAGCTGGCTTATCGCTGGGCTTTTATCGCGCTTGGCCATTGTAAATTTTATATATTAGTAATTGAATCGGGCTTCTGTACGTAATATCGGCCAATTTATTGTAATTTCGATAGCCGTTTATTTTGCAATTTATTGATGATTGAGGCGCTTGATCTTTTTTTTCCTTTTTTAGAATGGGTTATTAATAATGCCGGCTGTCTTGTAATCTAATCGCGGCTTGAGTTTCTATCGTTAATTTATTATAACTTATTTCGAGATATCTAGTCTGAGCGTAGCGTGGCAAGATAAATACGTCGTTTATTATAGGTGTGCGAGCAATAATTTTCCAGTTTCTATGTATTATTGTGGCTGTATTATAGGAGTATGTGTAACGATGAAGGTATATGGATTTATTAGAGGCGAAACTCTTTTCAAAATACTTCAGCTTTCAATTACTATCGAGCCGGTTGCGAAGTGCGATTGCTATGATTTATTGCACCTTCCGATCATTAAGTTATAAACAAGCGTAATTTATTTTGCACAATACTCGATTAGAAAGTTATTTTATGAGTTTATATTTATTATTATCATTAATACTGGTTCTGCAGATATAAGAACATTATCATATTTCTCCGCTGCTATACACGGAGCTGTATAGCAAAAACACGCTCGTTAAGAATTTCATTGACATAATTGCATGTAATGCTCGGTACAAATGCTTTTCATGCTTTAGGAATTCTTTTTAGGCATTAATATCGGCATTGAGAGTATATTAATTTACCCAAACGGACACTCTTGTAAATGGAAACGTTAACAAATGAGCGTTTAAATCAAAACTAACTGCTTTTCTAAAACTACCATCGCCATTTTAGAAAATAACAAATCTATCGAAAATTTCCATTATTCAACGTCACACCGGACACTGCTTCATCTCAGCAATCCTGCATAAACATAGTCCCGCTCAATGCGTATAATCCTTTCGTGTCTCCTTTTACTCATTTCAGTGCGCGATCCGTACGTGTTCATCGCTCGCGCGCAGGGATATATAGTTCTCTGAGGCGTGTGCGTGTGATTGATACAGCTACCTGCCTGCGGAGCGCGACTATGATGAATTAGGTGCGAGGTCTCGTCTTTTGCACACGTGGGGAGAAGCAGTCGATGCTATCGGCTTGTTGTATGAATGTAAACGGTAAATGTCTCGTGAAAGAAGTTGCGGAAAAGTAACCGCAACAACGTTGAGGAAATGGATAGGGCTGCGTCGTATAGCTGATGTTATTTTGACGGTATGTTTTTATGATGCCATCTGCACTCCGTGACATAGAAATGAGTGAGTATGAATTCTTTTAATCAAATATGCTCTCATAATTCCAATTGATAAAAAAAGAGAAAGCAATATTTATAATCTAAAAAATAACGTCTCATTTTCCACCCATCAATATCTCCTGACAAAGCACATCTATATCAATCCTCTCAAGCCATCTCCATCCATTCCCAAACAAAGGTCCGCAACTAGCCATACCCCGGCCCACATATCGGATCCCATCTCCTCTTAATCCTCTCGACACTGTCCGTAACTACAGTAGTCATCCTCCTTATTCATACATCCCACTCGAACCTCTCAAAGCCATACCCACGCAGCCAGCAGCATGCCAGAAGCTCTCCCAGCCGTATATACCATCCCGATGAGTAATGAGTCCTCGTCCCGAGCCGCGGTGCATCTGTGTCCGTCTAAAGCGCGACGCATTAATTGGGCGCCTATCTGCCGAAACGAACACGTGTCCGATTACACATGCGAGGCCCTCCAGCCTCCGAGAAAACGAAGAAAGAGAGACGTTCTCCCAGGAGTCGAGTGTGTGTATATGCGTAAAATAATATTAAAGAAGATCGAAGAGGCTCGCGCGCGGTGGCGGGCTCGTTCATTAATCAGCGATTAAGCCGACGCCGGGCCCGGGCCTTTATGAATTATTATGATAGCACATCTCGCGACATCGCCATCAGTCACCGCGAGAGCTCTAGCTCTCTCTCTCTCTCTCTCTCTCTCTCTCTCTCTCTCTCCCGCATCTCACCCGTATATCTCCGAGCCACCTTCTCCATCTCTCTCTCTTTCTCCTTTCTTCGTATTATATAGCTATGTATACTCACCGCCAGCGCCGCCGACAGAGAGACGTGGCTACATTTATCACCGTCATCTTTTCAGCGCGCTTGATTTATTCGCCGGGCATTATCATCTGGCACTTTGACATTTTGCTCGACCGGGAGACTGGATAAGAGCCCGTATATGTATAAGTGTGCGAGTATGCTTGTGGATGTGTGAGCTGGCCTATATAAAGTCGGAGGTGGAGAGGCTCGTTTCGTTTTCGCGCGGGGCGAGAGTTGTCCGATAAGGCGGACGCTAAAGTCGCGGATTCCGCGATTTATTATGTAAAGCGCGTTACGAGACGGATTAAGAGACGAGCCGCGAGAATTTATCTTGTAAGATGAGGGGGACGACGCAATTATTTTCTGCTGCTTGTTTTTCTTTTGGGGGAGTGGAGAGGAGATTTATTCGGAAAGGTGTGTATCGTTGGCGTTTTGAGCTTAAGGTGCTCGTGTAAGCTTCGAAAGTTTCTCTTATCGCTTTTGCAAATTGAAAGATTTATGCCTTCTTGCGGTCATAATGCCAGATTGTTGAAAGTATTACAAGAGAAATGCGCTGTTGGGTTTGAACAATTTATTTTGGTTCAGACATTTATGAATTGATCGCCGTGTGGAAAAAGTTCTATTTGTTTCTAAATCAAAAACTAATAGTCTGAATTTCGAAGATTTTCAAAAAAATCATAAAAATTCAAAGTAGGCGAGGTTGTAATTAAAGATTAATTTTGACGAAGCGATCTCCGAATTATACAACATCCGACAAAAATATAACGAGATAAAGCGCTAATCTATAAAAATATATGTAGCCTATACATCATTTTCGGGCCGGCTCCCAATTAAGCCCTGGAATTTCAATTAAATAATAAATCAGGTCTTAAAATCTCGAAAAATGCTACCTGTCAGCATTAACAATTCAGGAAATGAATCACCGCGCCGTCTCACGCAAGCCGCTTGTATACACATCCTCAGAACCAGCCGTCCAAAATACCCACAGATCTCTCCTGCCTAATCTCCGATAAACAGGCCAAGAAAAAATGCCGTCGATTAATAATCCCGCCTCAACCGCCGCCGCGCGTATACAAATAACCCAAGCGCCACACCACGGCCAAATAAGAAATCTCCCCCTAACCCTAACCTCACCCATAAATAAACTCTCTCTCGCTCTCCACCTCTGATTTGTCACGTCATATTTCGTGCAATCGTCAAGGTGGATCTTCGTACCTGACCTTCACCATCAAAAACAACCTCGAACCCATCCTTCCCCCGATAAATCGCGACTTTAATTCCCGCGTTCGCAGAAAATCGTCTGCTCTTTCGCAACGGCTTCCATATCGCGCGTAAATATCCGTATAGCGCGAAAAAGGAGGAGCGAGCGTGCTTGGAGACGGATAGCTGGCCGTCGCGTATATAGGGGGAGATCCTTAATCTCCGGTTCGACGTGTCCCGAATTGAATTTATGTAGCATTCATTCGGCGCTGCGGCTGCTCGGCAGACTTCCGCGCTTGCGCGCCAGCTCCGAGCAATATCCCCGATAAATCTGTCGGCATTAATAATCATAAACGTGAGTTACGGCCCCCCGGGCCAATGGGCCAATAAAAGCGTTCGTGGAAGTTAATGGCGCGGCGGCCGGCACGATTAATGCTAATCAAGAATAAATTATCGTCCTGCGGAGAAGCGAGTGTGAGCCAAGCGCGGAGAGAGCGTGAGTATTCCAGCCGTGAAATGCGACGACGCCCTTTCATTGCGGAGTGGGAGATGAGGGATGAGTTTGTGACGAGTTTGTTAGGTGGGTATGTACCGTGTGACCTGGTGCGGTTTTGAGTGTTTTGGTGATGCGCGTTGGATGTTTTGTTTGTTTTGTGGTTTGGTTTGTGTTAAATGGTGCATGTGGATGGGTGGGCTGTGGGTTGAGAGTGGGATGAGTGTTGATTTGTCTGATGGTTTGGATATTGTAATAGTTTAGTTGACTTCATTTAATTTAATTTAATTTAATTTATTAAACCAGAAAAAAATGTTACTCGACATTTTTTTAGTTGTCTGATTTTTTAAAGATTGTCATCAGTAGGTCGCGGAGTGGGGAGGCGCAAGAAAATTGTCAAATCTGAATGTAATACAAGCGTTGTAGTTGAATAAGTTGTAATATTAACGTGCCTAAAAACATTGTCTTCTCATTTTTTGGCAGATTGAATAAAATACTTTTTCGCGCAATTGAGTTTTGACACAGTAACCTGAACTAAATCAATTCAAAAAAATTACGGTGTATTCTTGAATACTTCTGGTGACCTTCAGTGTGTTTCAAAGTTTAAAAAATATTTAATTCATTATTAAAAAAAATTGAAAAAATGTATTTATAGTACTGAAATTTTTAACTGAAATTTGTAACTGCATAATTTAATGGTGGATTATAATTTTTAAAATCGTATTCGTTTATAAAAATAGTTTTCTTTCTTTGTGTACGTTTTTTGTAAGCTTCTTATTTTTTTAAAGATATTTAGAAACAATTTATTGTTCAAACTTGGTTACTTTTTCATTTAAATAGCTCGTATTCAATGTTAACGTATTCGTATTCAATGTTTGATTAAATATTTCGTAAACGGTATGGTCGATCGTCTTGGAATTTTGCATAGTTACGTATTGATACTTTATAAACTCTGTGTTTCATTTTTATGACGATGGTATAATTTTGTCATGACTGATGACCCTCCTTAAATAAAGTAGATGATCTCAATTGACGGTAAGTTAAAGCAATGATAACGAAGATCTAGATACTAACTAAATTTGAAAGAGTGAAAAACTGCTCATTTTATGTGTAGATGCATCTTATAGATGCACTCTTTAGATTTAGATAGTAGATATCTATAG
>UELX01006327.1:0-11172 GCA_900480035.1 Eupelmus urozonus | reverse complement strand
GAACGTACACGCCGCCACCCAAGCGAACACCCGGAAGATCCTCATTATAAATTTTCTTAACTGTAGCACTTTTACCCGTAAATATTAATTGGGAATTTAATTTATTCATATTTCTTACTATGTCTTATTTATTAGTATTTCAATATTTGACAATTTTAATTCGAGGTTTTTAAATTTGTATAAAACATCATCTAAAAATGTTTTATTCTGAAAAAATATCTCCCTCAAAATAAATTTAAATTAAATTAATTTTTAGCTTCAATGTACATATTTCACATTATATATTACAAAGCTTTTCCAGAAAAATTTACATTTGAATATACATAAATAAAAATAAAAAAACATTCTAATAATCTGATCCTTCCCTCCAGAAAAAAAATCCTTTAAATTTACACCAGTTCAAATTTCACCCCCGCAATCAGCTCGACAACAGCTTTTGCACAAATTAAGCATCGCAGCTTCCAATTAATTACGAAGCAAGCTGGAAAAAAATTCTATTTGACACGAGCAGCAGTAGCAGCAGCCCCACTAGCAGCCAGTCGCACTGACTCGCTTTTTCTACCTCGTGTCTTTTCCCCCGTACGCCATAGCGCGCGGTATTTCGCTCTTCTTTGTTATCATTCCCTAGTAAATTTCGTTGAAAATGAGATTTGTAGTCCCGGAGATTAGCGCGCGGCACATACGAAGAAGCGCGCTCGCAAAAAAGTACCGGGCGTATTTTACGCGGCATATTTTACACGACTTATGTGCGCAGCCTCCTACCTTTGTTTTTTTCCTTTCCTTTCGGGTGTCCGACTGAATTAATTCTCGACTGGACCCAAGCTTCAGCGCTGGCGCGTTGCTCTATGGGGCTCGAGTTTTTGCCCTGCCTTTGTACGCGCCGTGAGAGCCTGGGACAAGGCGCGGCGCGAGTGAAATTTGAACAGCGAGATAACGCGATGCTCTCTTGACTGAAGTACGAGGTTACGGGATCATGGGTAATTACCGAGCTGTTCTTCCTACCACTTTGTGTTGATTAATTTTTTTGCGTTTTCACTGTTTTTGTTTTGGGGTTTGATCTATTCCTGCGGCTTTGTTTTCGTTTGATGAGAGGTGAGAAGATGAAATTGGGGATAATCAATGTTGGTTTTGTAAAAATAAAATTTGAATTTTTATAATAAAACAAATCAAAATTTTTATAAAACAAATGCAACATCCAGTGTAATTTGAAACCAGTGTTAAGTTGTTTTCTGTTAAACTTAAAGTTTTCTTTTCTGTAATTAATTAAGGTAAGTAATTGCTGGCAGAAATATAAATTTTATTTTTACTGAAATTAAATGCTTTTAAAATATTGACCCGATCTCGAAATCCAGAAAGAAAATGTATTAACTTTATGATTAAATTAAAAAGTTCTTAATCAAAATCAGAATATAAAATATCGCTAATAATATCACCGGATAAACATTAACGTTATTTGTATTTTTTAATATTCCCAGCTTTAAATTTTAAATAATATTCAAAAATTCGATTTATTTAAGCGAAAAACGGACTTTAATTTATTATATTTTTATCTTATTCGTGTTGATTACCTATTGATATTGATAAGGCAATCAAGCTTTTTCAGACCTAGTATTACTTTTCACATTGAGTATAGACAATTATATTCAAAATTACGATATATTATTGCGGTATTATCGATTTACTTTCGTTTTCTTTATCAATTAATAATGTTAACAATGCAATCTGTCAATTGCATCCTACAATATAGAATTCAAACTACATTCGATCTCCAAAAAATCCTCTCTAGCACGAAAAACCATCGACTCAAACCGAACAACCCAAAAATCAAAAAACAAAAAAATCTTCCAAACAATCCCCCAAAAAACAACAATCAAAATGTCGATCCAAGCAAATCGATAATGCGGTTTCTCCCCGCCTCCTCCTCATCGTCCTGCCCTTCCAGGCGTCTCCGGTCTAGCATTGCAGAATCAGCCTTGCGTCCCCTGCACTCACGCTCCACTCTGTGCTTGTGCACCTGCGATGCGGCAGTTGGCGGCTCAACCAGCCTTGAAATAGCGTCGCGCCGGCGGCGGTGTGCTCTTAATGCGCTTTGTTTAGGAGGCGCGCGCTGTCGTTCGCCGCGCTTTTATGATCCGGAAGTAATGCTTGCGACTTAATTGAAAGCCCTCTTCGGGGAAAAGGTTTCGGCGATACCCGGCGAGAATTCGGGCCCCGCATTGCGGGGGATGAGCCGGGCTTCGCTCTTTCCTTTTGCTCGGGCGCGTCTTGGCTTGATGTTAAAATTTGAGAGCTTGTTGTGGGTTTGAAAGGTTTTAAGTTTTAGTTTGATAGAGAGGGTATATTGATAGTTAGAAATGTGAAATGATTTGAGTTTAATATTAGTGCAATTATAGTTGTTTTTCTTCATTGAAGTAAAACCTCGTCGTAATTTTTACTTTGCTAATTAGATGAGAAAGTAGAATGTGAAGCTTGATAGTCATTAATAAAAGCAACGTAGAACAAATACAAAAACATTATGTTTTTCTGTTATCTATTAGTGATCACTGTAATAAAAAAGCATATAGTCAGACAAATGGTGAACTTGAATTTCGATTACTTGTTGGCTCTTTATTCCTATTAATATAATGATCAATATTTTATGTTACTATAATGGTATGCAACTTACAACTTATAGTTAGCCTTATCGATTTCCGTTAAAATTTTTAATAATTCAACCCTACTCACCGGGGAATGTGTAAATTATTTAAAGGTAATGCAAAATTATAACTTTTTTCAGATTTAATTTTCTATTCTAATGTATTGCATATTCAAAAAATTACAATCGCTGATGAAAAATAAGTTGTACTTGAATAGACTAGGTCGATCAAAAACGCACTTATGAGATGAGTTCAGATTTTTCACAAACTCCAACTTATGCTATAGAAACACCTCACCTAAGCCTGGATTCCATGATTCCATTCTACAAATACGCTCAAAATGTATAATTTTGTCTTCAAATCTCAGACATGAAAAAGGACCTATTTTTTTATCGTATTAGGAAAAATATTACTTATGTTATTTCTAGAAGACTCCTACAAAAGTTCTAATAAAACCCGTGATCTGGTCATTGCAATCCAATTACTACAGTTTTAAGTATAAGTATGAAAACAACTGCAGAAATTCTTTAGATGACAGAAGAAACTTACAAATTAATAATTAACGAAGATATAATTCCTTGCATAATTGTAATCAGCAGACTACGGTATTTCGTCAATTATAAGTACAATTAACACCTTTTATAAACATTTTATGCATTCGCGTGCTCTTATTATCGGCTAAAAATAAACTGTCGTTTGTGACCATCCTTTGATGTTTAGTAGATTGAAACTTGATTTCGGGCAGTGCGAGTCTGGCCGCGATTAAACAAAGTTCATTTATCGCTGCGTTCTCTGGTTCATTATCGAGCGAAATTCCGATGTGTACGGAGACAGCGATACTCGATTTTGGTCGTATGTCTAGTACTTGATCTAATGAAAAGCAGTAGTAATGTGTAACCAGGAGTTCATGAAACGTATTAAAATGAGCGTCTGTTTTAATTTCAACGAAACGTATAACATGTTATACTTTTAGTTTCAGAAGGTGGTTTGATTTGTACAAGAAATTAATGTTAATATATATTTAAGTAACTATTAAATACTAAATTTCTTTCGCAGTCTAAAACTCAATACTATTAAATATTATTATTATTTATTTAGCTTATTTTTACTATCAAAAAGCGTTCTCTGTGAGTAATCAAAGTTAATATAACTGACACACTTCTTCCCCTGATTTTTAAAATCATTACAACAAATTCCATAAATCTTAGTCAGACAAATTTTTTAAAAAATCGAATGTAGGTAAAAATCTTGAAATGTTCGCCCGCTTTTACAGACGATTATTACAGACTTATTATCATAAACCCTTAAAAAGACGTACAGTCGACATTTGGTCGTAAATAAAGTCGAAATCAGGTTAGCGAACAATATTCGATTCTGGCCGTACGCCGTTTGCATCGGTCACACAATGCAGCACTCTCATAGTCATTATCTAATCGACGCGTAAGTTTGGGCTATATTGCCTACATCTCAAGCTCTGCGCTTGACGTCTTCGATCGCTCGCTGGTTAATAAAGGAGGGTGCGCGCTTGACAAGCTAAGTCCTAGATCTAAATGATAAATTTATCAATAACGAATGATGAAGATGTCTCAAAAAATATTGTATTTTATTGGAGCATGTAAAAGTTTTAGGTATAATAGAATGCTTGAAATGTTCTAAACCAATATAAAAAATTTGAAAAATTGTATTTCTATCTTAATTGGAGAAAAGCTTTCTGATAGGAAAAAAAAGGTTTAGGGAAAACAATTTGATTTGGTAAATATTGATTTAAAAAACAAACAAATCTACGACTGAAATAAGTTAACAGAATCGCTTTATAAGAATTTTTGATATTGAAAAATATTTTTATGGTAAATAAATCTCGGTCCTCCGTGGATAGATATATTTTTATATAAAAAAGTAATATTAAAAAGTGTTAAATACCAAAATCGAATTTTTAACTTCATCTTTATTTCTTTTCTTTTTCTCTTTATAAAAAAAAAAATAAAAATAATAAAAACTGCTTTATCATGTATAAAAATATAAACAACGATAAAGTGTATCATCGTGGGGAAGCCCCCTTCAATGTTACTGTATCGCTTAATGTTACTGTTATTAGAAATAGATATACGAGTATGTAATTACGTACTGACATATGTATCGGAGGAATATTTAAATTCATCAGCTATTGCGCTTTCGGTTCAGTACCAATTTAAGCGTGTACAGGATTAATTCAGTTTTTGGAAGTCAAGGACTTTCTATATATCATGAAATTTTACGTTACGCTTTCTTTCGTCTTCTTGCTCTTGGCTATGTCTAATTTGATTCGTAAGTTTAACTGAAGAAATTCTTTTGAAAAATTTTAGTATAAAAAGTTTTCTTTGTTACGACCAAAACGTCTTTAATGACTACATTTAAAAAATATTCGTTTAAATTTTTCAAAATAACCAAATATTTCTTTTTAAACAATTGACCAGGTGGGTGCCGACCAAAGACTTATCCATGTTTAAATAATGAAGATGCTCAAAGTTGCAAACATCGTTGTTTTAAAATACTTTCTAATTCTTATGGATGTTTCTACGATTTACCTGGTGAGAAACTCACGTGCAACTGCGTTCCATAAACGAAGTTACGGAATTATTTTTAGAAAACCTTTTTATTTTTATTACTATTACATTCAGAAATATCCTGTGTTGTATTACCAGAATTTTTATACAAATTTTTGATTAAAATATCTTTGCTTTATTGTAATGTTTTAATAATCACTTCTATTTAATGGGATCTCTGTTGTTTTTCTCAAATTATACATGTCCACAATCCTTTTCATCGCAATCTCGGCTCCAAATATAATAACAACTATAACAAAAGCCAGTGTCAGAAACCACAGCAGGTACTTAGCTTTCGCCGATACCAGCAACTGTTCTGACTCCATTTCGGCGAACATCTCGTTGCGCCTGTACTTGGCTACGTAGTCGATTTCGCGGTTGCGGTAAAGCACTAGAAGACCTGCCTCGTATAAGTGTCGCAAAATCCCATCGAGCTTCGATCGCAGGGGCCAGTCTTCGCGAACGCTTATACAAAGCAGCCTTGAATTTAGCCGTTCACGCGCCACGTGAATCCGGGTGTTGTCGTTTCCGAAATGGTAGCGGGCCTCGAAACAGTCACACGTGCAGGCCACTAGTTCACCTACAATGGATTTTTAATTATTTTTAATATTGATGAAAGCTTTCTTGATTTAGAGAATGCGGGAATGCATATTTGTATATTTAGATTTAAATTTATTAAAAGAATATATTCCTGTATAATCGATAACAATGAGGGTTTCACATCTTCTTAAAACAGAGAATATAAAATTGCAATGAAAAAAAGCAAATAGAGAAGATATGTATAGTAACTATTTAAATGTAAGTAAATGCATCACACAAAGCATATAGAATTCAATTTTTGTTTATCAAGCTATATAACTGTTATAAGAACTATATTATTATATATGCTAATCCATGTCACCGACATCAGAAATTATACATTGTACACTATCCTACCTCTGTATAAAATTTTAAGGAAATATTTATGAAGATATTTAGAATTACCTCTCATAAGGTGTTCTTCGCAGACAGATAAATTTCCAATTCGAAAACGACTTTTTAAAAGCGAACTCAAAAACTCCTCGTAATTTACATCACCATAAATAGGCATCTCTGATTTTTCTAGGTCACTTATTGAGTCAATTACTGGATCCATACTGGGAATGATATTAAGAGCGTTTAAACTGCTTTGAATATAAAAGTTAATTACCATGGAAAGTAATACAATAGTAATAAAAAGTAGACGAGCGGATGAGCTTCTGGGATGCTGTGATCTCTGAGGGCATACCAGTATTCGCAGGCAATCCATACCAGCTGATAGCATTGATTCGTTTAGTGTATATTTCAAAGTAATCGTAACAATCAGGCAAAATAGTAAGAAAGCAAGCCAGACGCTATATTAATTCATAAAAAAACATATTTAAATAAATAAAAAAAAAAATCAAAATTATCGCAATTATTTTAATTTTAATTTTTAAAGTAGAAATTTCTCATAATTTGTATCAATAACAACACATTATTCCAAATTAAAACTTTACCTAGATGAAAAGATTTCAAGAAACACGTAACTATTTGAACCCTGATTCCTAGGCGACACGATGCACACACCGGACTCATCAATCGGGTAGGATTGCATCTTCCAGAAATCTCTTTGATACATAATATTCATCATATAGTCGATCTTATTACCCGCCAGATCCTCAACTGCTCCATGTGGCCTGCCATTTGCATCGATGCCGCCTAAATGTGGGTAGAATTGGAAACTTGCATTTGCACCCAACATACTAGACCAGGCTGCGTCAAAGATTTGGCCACTTACACCACCGAATCGTTTGAGCCAGGGTTTGTTATCGTTATAAGGTAGCATGTTGGGGTGTGTGTGAACGCCGACCCTCACAATAAGATGGTTTAGGATTGCGGTTCGGTCGAAGTTCAAACTTTTGCAGATTGATGGATCTGGTTTAAAAAAATGTTACTAATGTAAAATAAAATTAGATTAATATTTAAATTTACTTACTGGCTAAGTTGAACAAATCAATGGGACGAGTTAATAGTGTCCAAGTGTTTTCGTTTAACTTATCTTGATATTGAACAGCTTGCCAAATTTCTGGAGCCTGTCAAGAATAAGGGTTGAAGGTGTAAAATCGAAAGTTGTTAGTGGAATCGAGGCATAAAACAATTGCAGAAAGTATGCCGAATTTCCAAACTACAAGAAAAAGGTCATTAATCATTAAGTTACTGTCTACAGGTCTTGATGCTAAAATTAGAAAAAATCCCTCGTGGTTCCAGAAGACAGTTTCCTTCAAGCGATTAAAAATTGATAACAATATTGATTTTGAACTTGCAACAATAACGAAATTTTTTCCTGAGTAATTCTTTTTAGTTAAAATCATTTCATTAAGTTTGTACACATTCATAAATCGTTCATGAATTTTGAATATATTAGTTTTGAATGAGCCTATGATGACTGCAGGTATAGATGAAAATAAATGTCTCAGTATTGCATCATTTTTGACAGTCCAGTTCCCAGCCATTATTAAAATACCGGTTCTATTATACATACAATTGTGCACAATTTTTACCTTAAAAGAAATATACGTGAACAATATGAATGAAAATAAGTTGATAAATAAAGTGTATACAAAATTTACTTTACCCCTCCGATATATATTTTGTGATCATTGTGACTCGATATTTCATTTTGATTATTTAAAAGATACGAGTTTTGTACTAATTTGAAACTGTTCCATAATGTCAGTATACTAAGAATGACATGTATCATTCTATGATTGCGGTATAACATTGTATTAACATCGTAAATGAAATATTACACTTCTTAAACCTAATATAATATATTCAGCAAAACAATCGATTACAAAAATTGTATATTTAATTTTAAAATTTTCGTTTTTCAAGTTTTAGCCATGGTTCACAGTAACATACTTAATACAATCGATATAATTTGTCAATAACAATGTCATAAACATGCATTTAGATAATTACTTATTGATTTTGGTATTAACGTAAACATTACTGTGTATTAAAACCTAATAAAAAAAGTGAGCTGGTGATAAGTGAAATTTGTTTCACTTATATTATTGCAGAAAATATCATATTTGTATCATGCAGTATATTATAGATATTTTTGGATGATTGCACAATACTTGGATATCAAAATCAATTCTACGACCATCATCAACTATTTTTTCGTGCTAATGGACGCAAAAATCGTCTTTAAATTTAAAAAAAATTTAAAAAAAAAATCAGACAATTTTTTAAGGCCTCTTTTTTTTAAACTTTCGATCGATAGCGAAATAATCTTAGCTACTCAAACGTCTTTTAATTTGTCAAAAAAAATTGATTTATAGAAACTTGCTCTTAATACATAACTGTATTAGAACATGTGTACGTGCAATAACACATGTAGTAAAAGTGGATGTCTGTAAATTAATTTAAAAAAAGTTGTAACATAATTTCTTTGATCTATCTTTGCTTTATTTGGCTTAAATTTATACTTAATTAAATACAAGCAGAAATTCAATAAAAACATTAATTTACCTCTTCGTAGCGATTCCGATTCTTGATAAAATAAAAATACTGTACAGTTTGAAATCCAACTAATAAAATTAGGTATAAAATAGATTATCTTAGTTTTTCATATTTTCTTCTGTGGTTCGGGCTTAATCATAACTAACTTAAAAGTATATACGAAAAATGGTCATGGATTTAAAGTAAGTTAATATTTTAAAATAACAAAACTTGATTGTACTTATTTGATAAATGATTCTTTGGCATTGTTTTGATAATTATATATATTTTGATAATAACATATGTTCTAGTGAAGAGCAGTTGACACCATGTGTTTATGATTATTGTCTATAGAATCCCTTTTAATGTTAACCTTTAATCTTGCACACCTACAAAAAATTAGGCAATTTTCATATTAATATTGAATTTTATTGATATGTTTGAATGTAAAACGTGATTATATATATCTAAATTCTAGGTACTATTCAACCTAAAAGGCTGTTGGCTTTGATCAGTTTTGAATGGCTTAATCACAGCTTCTCTCAAACTGAGACACGTTTTGACAGTTAAAGCAGAAAACTTTCTTTCGATTTTTTATTGATTTTTGCAAAGCGCACAGTGGATTTAAGCTTGATCAATGAATATTGGTTCTTAGAATGTATTTATTCTTCTGTGTAGAGCCAAAAAATACATTTAAAGAAAATAATTACCTAATTTACCTAATGCAGCTTCTATCTTCTAATTGATTTTCTTCTGCACCTAAAACTTCTTTAGTAAAGAGCTTAGTTAAGGCCTCGTAAAAGTAATACTTTCTGGATATACTTGGTATTTCTATCAGGGAATAAGATTACTAGATAAACAGTTCATATTAACCTTTAAAGGGCAGGGTTTTGAGGTTTCGAAACCTCCTTTGAAAGTGCCCAAATTCATGTCTTGTATCACCCATCAACTATGTATAATGTTCCTATCATGGACCGAGCCGATATATCGGCTCTCCGGCCATTCATGTCTTGTATCACCCATCAACTATGTATAATGTTCCTATCATGGACCGAGCCGATATATCGGCTCTCCGGCCTTTTAAAGGTTAAATAATATTAGGCCACACGCAGAAGAGAAGGTCGAAGGAATAAGTACTTAGGATGATTTTTCTGCATGCGATCCTAACGACTCCCTCTATCGGGCATGCAGAGAGCTAAGTCACATACTTAAAAATTTGAAATTATATAAGTTACAGTTATTTCACTTATAAATTAGTTTCAGACATTTCTCTATCTCCCTCCGGGGGAAAAACTTTTTCTCATACTCTACATATGTAGTATTAAGGGACTATAAATAAAATAATACACGTCACAGAGTCTTTGAGTCTAAACTTTCTCTCGTTCGCGGTGATCAATAAATTCAATTTTCCCAACTTAACATACTGGCGAACAATAGTCATTTCTATAATCTTATTCGGCTTGAGATCACTGAAAAGCTGCTATTGGGTTGACTCGGATGAATAGCTGCGACTTAGCTCTCTGCATGCCCGATAGAGAGAGTCGTTAGGATCGCATGCAGAAAAATCATCTTAAGTACTTATCCCTCCGGTCTTCTCTTCTGTGTGTGGCCCGATATTATTTAAAGTTCTGTCTAGAGAGGCGACGCCTAGACTCTACTGAAGAACCCAACCAGGCGTCTCAGGGCGAAACAAGTTCAATTTGTGATACTTCCAAATATTTTTATTTTTAAATTTATTTCTGTTAGTTTTTACACCTTTATACTTACTTTAGTCTAAACTTTCTCTCGATCTCAGTGATCAGTAAATTCAATTTTACAAATTTAACATACTGGCGAACAATAGATTCATTTCTATAGTATTAGATCATTTTATCGAATATTCAATTAAATTAATGAATTTTTAGTCATTTTTAATTTAATTTTCAATCGTTTCAGACATTTTTAATTGTATTTTCAATAAAATGATTTTGAAATTTTTAGATACGTACTTGAAAAAAACTCTAAGAAATTAATTATTTAAGCAATTGAAGAGTTCGATGCTAAAAGATCCTGAGCGCTTGGCTCAACTTTTTGCAGCGAAAAATTGACGTCAGTGTAACCGATTTTCAAAAGTTACCAAAAACATTTTTAAATAATGCCATCATGTAGAGGATAAAAAGAGGCAACTTTTTTCTCTTTACGCTTTTTTTTTACAATTAATATTTTCTGAGAAAATCAATGAAAACCGGAAGATTGCTAAGTGCCTATAAACCACGTTTTTCAAACGTAAATCACTCGACAAATATCAACGGATATTTCTCATTTTTTGTATGACATCATAAAGTACCCTACTGCTACCGATAAAACCGATAAGAGTTAATAATTATATATTTTTTGTTGGGATTATAGGGATACGAAATAAAAGTAGAAGACGGTGAATCTACGTTTAAGAGCTTTTATTCAATTAC